>CM061753.1:16509428-16721005 GCA_030979885.1 Lolium multiflorum
ACAGATAAGTTGTAAACCTTCATTGAGCAATACAATCAAGAAGGAGGCCGATTCTAGCAATCGGCCAAAATTATCCTCGCCATACGTTTTGCCTGTGTTCAGCATCGATCTAGCAGGCGACGGAAAGCTAGGGTATGGGTTTACATCAGCTGATGAGCTAGAAGAGATCGACATTGGTCCTGGGGATAAGCCACGACCAACATTTATCAACAAAAAGTTGGATCCGCATCTAAGGGGCCTGATGATAGCTCTGTTGAGAGAATACCCAGATTGTTTTGCCTGGGACTACACATAAATGCCCGGGTTAGACAGGAGCATCATCGAGCATCGGCTCCCTCTTAAGAAAGGATTTCGGCCGTTCCAGCAGCGAGCACGACAGATGAAGGCCGAAATTTTAGAAGAAGTCAAGAAAGAGATCGAGAAGATGTTGAGCGCCGGGTTCATCAGGCCATGCAGGTATGCTGAGTGGATATCTAATATCGTACCTGTAGAGAAAAAGGACGGCCGATGGCGCGTCGCCATAGATTTTCGGGATCTCAACAGAGCCACTCCAAAGGATGAGTACCCAATGCCGGTAGCCGAGGCATTGATCAATGCAGCCGCTGGTCATAAGGTTTTAAGCTTCATGGATGGCAATGCCGGTTACAACCAATTTTTATGGCTCCAGAAGATATACACAAGACTGCATTCAGAGTACCAGGTGCGGTGGGCTTGTTTGAATATGTAGTCATGACATTTGGGCTGAAAAATGCCGGTGCAACATACCAAAGGGCCATGAATTACATATTTCATGATCTGATCGGCAAGTTGGTGGAAATTTACATTGATGACGTGGTGGTCAAGTCTGTCTCAGTCGAAGGACACTTGGAAGATTTGCGACGCATCCTGGACCGAACTAGAAAGTTCGGGCTGAGAATGAATCCAAAGAAGTGTGCTTTTGGTGTGACGGCCGGTCAATTCTTGGGCTTCTTGGTTCATGAACATGGAATTGAGATCGGCCTGAAAAGTCAGGAGGCAGTACGAACAATGAAGCCACCTACCACGAAGAAGGAGCTCCAGTGTCTCATCGGCAAAATCAACTTCGTCAGAAGGTTCATCTCCAACCGTCGAATCGAGCCATTCATGGGATTGGTAAAGATTAAAGCTGATGAGGAGTTTCAT
Source organism: Lolium multiflorum (assembly GCA_030979885.1). Lineage (NCBI taxonomy): Eukaryota > Viridiplantae > Streptophyta > Magnoliopsida > Poales > Poaceae > Lolium > Lolium multiflorum. The sequence goes on from CM061753.1 coordinate 16,510,590, forward strand.
CAGAGAGCAACAACAGCGTTTGATCAGATTAAAGAATATCTAACGGCCCCGTTGGTTCCGCCAAAGAAGACAGACCATTCTTCGTTTACCTGCCGCAGTCGACACTTCCATCGCCTTAGTGGTGCAAGTCTATGATGGTCTGGAAAGAGTGCTTTCTACCTCAGCAGAAGGATGTTGGATGCAGAGACTAGGTACCCTGAGATCGAGAAATTGTGCCTCTGCTTATTTTTTACCTGCACCAAGCTTCGTCACATCTTTCTGACGGCAGAAATTGTCATCATATGCAAATCAGACGTCATCAAACACATGTTGTCGGCTCCTGTGTTGAAAGGCCGACTCGGTAAGTGGATGTTTGCATTATCGGAATTTGATCTCCGGTATCAACCTGCGAAAGCAGGGACAGGCGTTGGCCGATCTTATTGCTGAACGAATCAACACTGATATAGCAGCACTGTCTGTACGTGCATGGGCCATGTTCTTCGACGGATCGGCTTGTGATGAGGGTTGCGGCATCGGCATCCTACTCGTGTCGCCCCGGGGGGCAACCTATTTCTCCATCAGGCTATCTACCCCTTGGACCAACAATGTCGCTGAGTATGAAGCAATACGCAAGGGGATGGAGTTGCTTATTGAAGCCGGGGCAGAAGCAGTGGAACTCTTTGGAGACTCGAAGTTGGTGATCTCCCAGCTCACGGAAGAATACAAGTGTGAGAGCGAGTCGCTCTTCCCATTATGGATGCAATGCCGCGAGCTGATGACACAATTTAGGTACATAAACTTCAACTGGGTCCCGAGGTCGCAGAATACCGAGGCGAACGATCTCGCACAGATGGCGTCAGGCTATAAGGACATAGTAGATGGAGCCGATGTCAGGTACAGCCATGGAACCAGATGACTGGAGAGCCGATATCTTCAATTACTTGAAAGATTCGGCTCGGGGGGCACCTAAACGGATAAGGTACAAGGCCATGAAGTATGTCCTTATTGGAGATGACATGTTCTACAGGACCTTGGAAGGGTTACTTCTCAGATGTCTGGGACCAGCCGAGTCGAATCGGCTCTTACACGAGGTACACGAAGGCGCCTGTGGAACTCATCAATTGGCTCATAAGATGAAATGGCTGATCAGGCGATCAGGGTTTTATTGGCCCACCATGCTTGAGGACTGTTTTAATTACTATAAAGGGTGTCAAGCATGTCAGAAGTTTGGGAGCATTCAGATGGTACCCATCAGCAATGAACCCTATCATCAAGCCTTGGCCATTTCGAGGATGGGGCATGGATATGATCGGCAAAATTAATCCTCCATCGAGCAAAGGCCATGAGTGGATTCTGGCCATTACGGATTATTTCACTAAATGGGTGGAGGCCGTCCCTATGAAGTCTGTGGCATCGAAGGATGTTATCAGTTTCGTGAAAGAGCATGTCATTCATAGATTCGGGATTCCCAGACTATCACGACCGATGGGGTTCGGTCTTCATTTCTCGCGCGAGAGTTCTAAGGAGCGAGGACATGGGAATTAAGCTGATCCGATCGTCTCCATACTATGCTCAAGCAAATGGGCAGGCTGAAGCGTCCAACAAGAGCCTTATCAAGCTGATTAAGAGGAAAATCGACGAGCATCCTAGACGTTGGCACGAGGTATTGTCGGAGGCTTTGTGGGCTTATCACATGTCATGTCATGGAGCGGTAAAAACCTCGCCATACCATCTGGTCTACGGACAAGAAGCCGTGTTGCCCTGGGAAATCACGGCTGGCTCGAGGCGGATTACGTTTCAGAATGATTTAACAACTGAAGAATATGCTGCCCTGATGAGTGATAGCATTGAGGATGTCACGGAACTTAGACTTTGGTCGCTTGAGAAGATTAAAGAGAACAAGGCCAAGGTAGCTCGCGCATATAATAAGAAGGTGAGACCAAAGGAGTTCCACGTTGGTGATCTGGTATGGGAAGCTGTGTTGCCATTGGGGACTAAGGATAAAGTGTATGGTAAATGGTCTCCAAATTGGCACGGCCGTATAGAGAGTCAACCAAGTTTTAAAGGGTAATGCATACATGCTGGAGGAGCTGAGCGGTGTGAAATTCCCAGTGGCTGTCAATGGCCAGCATCTCAAGAAGTATTTCCCAAGTATGGGATGATGGGCAGTAAATTTTTTTTTCGCGATGTAAGCCGGTAAAAATTGTTTTCGCAAAGTACAGCCGATGCGCGCAGCCATCGACTCTAGAGGTTACCGTTTGAATTTGGGGAAAGTCTGCTTGGACCTGTCAAATTAGGTAACTGAATTTGGCCTTATGGGCGTTGCTTTTGGTGAAAGACCGATGCGTTGCTATCGGTTCTTGGTGCGTGGATTTACTTTGGACAATTGGAGAAATCAAATTGGGAAACATTCTTCATTGATAGGAGGATTTTTTACAAGTAAGAGCCGATTGCTCTCAAAAGGATGATCTACTGCCTAATGCACTACTTCTAGCCCTACTAGTCCCTAATCTACGGGCCGTCGCTGCCCTCGTCGTCGCCATCTGCGCCGCTGTCGGCGCTGCTGCCGGCGACGTCCTCCTCGTCGCTGCTGAAGCCCTTGGCGGGAGCTTCGTCTTCATCTTCATCATCGTCGTCGTCGTCTTCGACCAGCCGCCGGCGGGTACTCGTCGGAGGAGGTGTCCTCCTCCGTTTCCTCATCTTCCTCGTCGGAGGAGAGGCCCGCGTCCCAAGAGAAGGCGTCGTCGTCGCTTGCCTCCTCCAAGGCCCCATCCACGAGGAAGTGGAGGTCGTCTTCCCCGTCGGTCAAGGAATCATCGTCCTCGGACTGGACGGAGAAGTCCCAATCTCTCTCATCCCACCACTCCGGGGCGCGGGCCTCGTACGCCCTTATCGGGTCATACTCTGGCATCGGCTCGCTGGAGGAGGAGGACTGGAAAGAGAGACCGGAAGAGGAAGAGGAGGAGGAATCCATGGTGGAAGAAGGGTTTTCGAGTGCTACAGAGGAACAGAGGATGAGGAGGCGATGAGGAAGCAAACTGCTCAGATGAGTTTAAATAAAGGGGATCTAGTGAAAGACGATTCAATGCTGTGGCAGTTTCGAGGACATGGTGCCAAAACTGTCAAATCGTGCAGAAGTTGAGAAGGCAAGGTATCATGATGAAAGGATATGCATGACGGTTCTCTCTGCCACGACATGACCCTACGAAGAAAAAATAGAGTGGTTTTGAAATTATCATTACCAAAACCAGGGGGGCATGTGTTATCACCAGAATTTAGCCAGAGCAGGAGATGGGCCGTGATCGAAGATGGGCTTAGAGGACATGCATATGAAGTGTCTCTGAACCGGCCTTGTGCGTGAGTTTGGGCTAGATTGCCCGTGTATCTGTATTTTATGGTAGATTACGTGTTATGTTTAGAATTAAGAGATAGACTTTAGTCGTATACAGCTGGGTTTATTCCCAAGATAGAAAGTCCACGGACTATAAATATGTATCTAGGGTTATTGAGAAAGGAGAACGATCACGTTCACAACAAACCAATCTAGGCGCATCGCCACCCCTTGTTTCGAGGGTTTCTCCCGGGTAAGCAACATGCTGCCTAGATCGCATCTTGCGATCTAGGCAGTATCAGTTTATTCGTTGTTGGTGTTGCTCGTGCTGAAGCCTTTTTGATGGCGAGCAACACCCTTATCGTAGATGTTTTGGGGCTTACGTCGATGTTTTTATGATATGCTTGCTTAGCTACGCTGCCCCTCAATATCTAGCTGCCCTTACACCTATCTTGGGTGTAAGGGCAACATCTTGCTTAATCTTTGTTTAGTAGATCCGATCTGTTATAGTTGTTCCTTGTTATACAAGGATTAGTTTGATATCTGCATGGTTAGGCCTTGCAAACGGGTTGAACGATCCGGTAGTGCGTAAGGTGTGGTTTATTAAGCCCTAGAGGGATTGTTCCGGGGATCAACTTCATGTTGGTTTTTAGGCCTCTTTAGGGCTGGTTTTCCATCATCTTACGTATCTGCTAGGCTCAATTACGTGTAGGATGTTCCGGTTATGTGGTGAAAACCCTAGACTGTCGTAGATTGGTTTAACTTGATAGTGATAAAGCAGGATCCCCATGTCATCGTAAATCCAACATGGACCATGGGGCAATCGGCTCCTCGAGCCGATCCACAGAACAACTTAAGAGCCGATCGGGGCTCGTATTTAATGTTTACGTGTTTGCCATGCAGAAAACCGATCGAAGTAATCCATCACCTTCTGACAGGTGCAGGTCAGGTGGCACGCCCGCAACCGCCAGGACGTGTACCGTAGGCATTGCGGGGCCGTCACCCGAGGGACCAGGATCCACCAGCAGTTCGGGAGCCTCCCGGCTTACGATGTTACCTGTCGCGCAGTGGGTTTTGGTGGGCAACAGAGACGTATACAAACTTTGGTGGATTAATGATGATATAAAATAAAATAATGCCATTATATTTTTGTAGATTATGCTTTAGAGACTACCGCTTTTACACTAAATAGAGCGTCATCATAATCCGTTGAAATGACACCATATGAGTTATGGCATGGGTATAAACCCTAATAGCCCTTTCTTAAAATTTTAGTATGCATAGCATAAGTAAATGAGTTTACAACCAAGAACGGATGAGTGTCTTTGTTGGTTATCCCAGTGAACAATTTGGGAATTCTTTCCACTATGAAGTCAAAAACAAAAGTGTTTGTTGATGTTACTTGCTTATTTCCAAGAAATTATTTCTAGCGAAGTATTTGAGTGGGTAGACAATGGAACTTGATAAGGTTGATGAACCTGAGCATGACAATCAGAGTAGCGCAGCATTGGAAATGGTTCCGGAAGCGGCCACGATTTATCATGGCTCCCATGTCTACAAAATGTTATAGTCATGGAGATCAAAGTACCTATTGAATCTTGTAGGTATGGTTTACTTTGTGATCAAATAAATGATTTGTGAATAAAGTATTGATTTTGAACAATGATAAAAGAACTACATACAAAGAAGCTATGATGGGCTCCGACTCCGTTAAAATGGCTAAGAGCCATGAAATCCAAGATAGTATCTATAATCAAGCTTGGAGCTTGGTAAACCTTCTGAAGGAATAAATACTTTTTGAAAGTAAATGGATCTATAAAATTAATGGACTTGGATATAATATCCTTGAACAAGCTCGACTTGTCGAAAAGTTATTTACGACAAAGTTCAAAGAGTTGACTGCGATAAGATTAGATCTTCAGCAGCGATGCTTATAGTCTATGAGGATTGTTCTAGTAATCGCTAGATATTTCTTTTATGAGATATGATAGTAGGATGGCAAAATACATTACTTAACAGAATTAAAGGTGTATACAAGATACAACCGAGAGTTTTGCTAGTCCGTAGAATACTAGAAAGATATAAAAACTTCATGATGAAGTGAGCACGGAGTTGAATCTTTCACCGGATGAAATAATCAAAGAGTTATGATTTCATCAGAAACGATGAAGAAGCTTGCATTTGCAAGAAATTAAGTGGGAGCGCTGAGACATATTTATAATACTTTATGTAGATGACATATCATTGATTATAAATAATGTAATCATGTACTTGATATGATTAGAAGGTTTCATTGAAAATCAACTTCAATGAAAGGATATGGACTAAAAACATATTTAGCGTCAAGATCTATGAAGATAGATTGAAACGCATAATAAGTTTAAGTCAAAGTACATAGGATGAATATTGAAATAGTACAATATCAGAACGTTAAGAAGGTGTTCCTTTCCATCTGGATGTTTAAACAAGACTTGAGTGTATTTGACACTCAATGAGTAAAAACACATGAGTGATTTTAGATCACGAACAATATGTACACAATCAGATGTCCTATGCTCTAAGTGTTACGAGCATATATCAGAATGATTCATATGATGATCATTGGACAACAGTAATAATATCCGTGAGTGCTTTGTCAGAGCCGAGGATATAAATATGTAGTTTTATATGGGGTAATGACAAATGAATCGTTGTAAAGTGTTACACCGATGTTAGTTTGGTCACATATAAAAATGAAATTTCAATCTCAATTAAGCTAATATGTTCATTAAAAGGTAGCACAATGGGCTAGAAAGAGTTTATGCTAGATTTAGATAAATTCTAAATATTGTGACGGATTCTACAAACGAAGGCATAGTATCTCATTGTTTTGACAATGATCAAATTTTTTGACAATGATCAAAGGTGTTTTGAGTCGAAGAGTTCTTTGAGAACTTGGTGTAGTTCCGGTAGTGTCAGAAATATGAAAATATATTGTATGTGACAATATTGGTAAAATATTTCAGACCGCGAAATTAAGGTTCCACCAGAAGAACAAACATATACTATTAATGACGACTTATTTGAAAAACTGAGTAATGCGTAGAGACGCAAATGAATTGCAAAATACATACCATTCTGAGTATGTCAGATTCGTTGAGTGAAACCTCTCCCATAAGCAAACTTGATAAGCACCAGAAGGCCAATGTGTTATATCTTTACAAATGTAAACTAGATTATTGACTCTAGTGCAAGTGGGAGACTGTTGGAGATATGCCCAAGAGGCAATAATAAAAGTGTATATTGTTATATCTTAGTGTTCATGATAAATGTTTACATCTCATGCTATAATTGTATTGACCGGAAACATTAATACATGTGTGTTATGTAAACATAATAGAGTCCCTAGTAAGCCTCTTGTTAAACTAGCTTGTTGATTAATTGATGATAATAGTTTCATGATCATGAACATTGGATGTTATTAATAACAAGGTCATATCATTAGGTGAATGATGTGATGGACATACACCCGTAGTAAGCGTAGCATATGATCAAGTCATTTAGTTCTTTATGCTTCAAAGCTATAATATGCATAGTAACTTAATCCTTCGACCATGAGATCTTGCTAATCACCTACATTGGATGGATGCTTTGATGACACCAAACACTACTGCGTAAATGGGTTGTTATAAAGGTGGCATTAAGTGTTCGGAAAGTATAGGGGGATTTGTCCATCCTAATGGCGGATAGATATACTCTGGGCCCTCTCGGTGGAATGATATCTGATTAGCTTGCAAGCATCTGAATGGTTCACAAGGGATATCATATCACGGTACAAGTAAAGAGTACTTATCAGTAACGAGGTTGAAATAGGTATGGAGATACCGACGATCAAACTGATAAGTAAAATATCGCGAGACAAAGGGAATTGTTATTTTATGTGAATGGTTCTTTCGATCACAAAGTCATCATTGAATATGTGGGAGCTATTATGGATCTCCAGGTCCCGCTATTAGTTATTGATTAGAGAGGAGTCTCGATCATGTCCGCATAGTTCTTGAACCGTAGGGTGACACACTTAAGGTTTGATGTCATTTTAAGTAGATATGGAATGTGGAATGGAGTTCGAATGTTGTTCGGAGTCTCGGATGGGATCCAGGACATCACGAGGAGTTCTAGAATGGTCCGGAGAATAAGATTCATATATAGGAAGTCACTTTCCAAGTTTGGAAATGATCCGATGCATTTATGGAAGGCACTAGAATGTTCTAGAACCTTCCGGAAGAAATCACCATGGAAGGTGGAGTCCTAGATGGACTCCACCAACCCTAGCCGGCCGACCAAAGGGGAAGGTGGAGTCCATGGTGGACTCCACCACCATGGCCGGCCATAGGGGAAGGAAAGGGAGGAGTCCCACTTCCCCTAGGTTTCACCCATATGGTAAGTTTTGAGTTGGACTCTTATTCGAATCTTTGGGCTAACCCTTGGGGTTCCACCTATATAATGAGGGAGAGAGGGAGGGGCCGGCCACCACTTGAGCCGCACCACCCAAGGGCACCCAAGGCCGGCGCCCCAAGTGCCCCCTCTCCCCAAACCCTAGCCACCCCCACCACCCACGGGCACCCAAGGCCGGCGCCCCAAGTGCCCCCTCTCCCCAAACCCTAGCCACCCCCTCCTCCCGTTACTCCCGCGGTGCTTAGGCGAAGCCCCGCCGGAGATCTCCACCACCACCGCCACCACCCGTCGTGCTGCTCGGGATTCCGAGGAGGATCTACTACATCCGCTGCCCTCTGAACAAAGGGAGAAGGATGTCGTCATCAACACCGAACGTGTGACCGAGTACGGAGGTGCTGCCCGACTGTGGCACCATCAAGATCTTCTACTCACTTTTGCAAGCGGCAAGTGATCGACTACATCAACCATAAGATCTAATCTCGTTAATGCTTAGCGATCTTCAAGGGTATGATGATCTTCACCTCGTTGCTACCATCTACTAGATTAGATCTTGGTTTTTTATCCGTTCTTGCGGTAGGAAATTTTTTGTTTTCTATTCTACGAATCCCTACACCATTTTTCATGGAGGTGATTATTACAGCATGTTGGAATATTTGGCTTATCAGAAATGGAAGAATTTTTTCGACAAGAGAATGTGTCATTCACTAGGTGGAAGGCAAAGTTTGTACAAGACATGACTTGGCTGCAGTATATAATCAAGGTCAATCATAAGGATAGTTTAATTAGTTGGATTAAGTTCCTACCTTAGAGGCTTTCTCTTCCTATTTTTTTAGCTTCTAGTTTCGTTTTATTTCTTTGTTCTGTACATAAGACTTTTTTCTAAATTATAAAATTTGATGTGGGGCTTTTTGCCTCACCGTCATGCTTAAAAAAACTTTATTTATTACCGTCACTTTTTTGTTATCATGATTGATATTCATATTGATCTCTTTTTCTTATATAGTTCGATGCCATCCGAGGGAAGTCCCTACCAGAGGAACACGCAATTGCTGTTGCAGAGGAGCTCGCGGGTTTTTTGAGTGTAGAAGCTATAGACAACAAAGAACGATTTAGTGTAGCTAGGGGCCATTAATGATGTCGGTCCGTGTAACCGAATAGACGGTCTCTAGTCCCGGTAATTGGGATCTCCATATAATTGTATATATATGCTCGATCGTAAGACAAGTTATCTTATATATTTATGTATGAATCTGTACGCGTAGAAATATACGAAAACTATTTTGAAACGATATAAATACCGTAAACCCTAACCCTAAACCCTAACGCTAAACCCTATTCCGCCGCACGTAAAGTGCCCAAACTCCTCGTGGCAAAGACTATTTAGTCGCGGCCCGTGTTACGAGCCGGGACTAAAGGGGTTGGCCCCAGCCCGCTCTGCGGCACCCACGTGGAGGGCCATTGGTCCCGGCTGGTAACCGGGCTGGGACTAAAGGTTCTACCTCTAGTCCCACCTGAGTAGTCGCGATTGGCCAACCAGGACTAAAGACCCTTACGGGCCGTGATAGAAGGGCCTATCTCCACTAGTGGGTCATTTACAAAGCTGCTCAATCAACGGCTACCAAGCAAGCTTAAGAAATTCCATCCGGCGTGGTATTATTAGGCACGCCGGTGTGACTCAAACACAACACCGAAGCCCTAAACGGCTATTGAGATTGCTATTTAGGTTGGGGTATTATTAGGCACACCGGTGTGACTCAAACACAACACTGAAGCCCTAAACGACTATTGAGATTGCTATTTAGGTCACCGGTGGGTTGGGCCAAAAAACGGAGCGCCCGCCGTACATGCATCCACACAAAAAACCGAGGGCACTATTGGCTGTGCACACACACGAAGCTGAGCATCTCTACCGCTGCCTCCTCAAAGCGTCCCCAAACGGCGTCGGATCGGGCATTTGGGGGACGTGTTTTCTTTGTGCCACATTTGGGGGACTTTGTTCCCTAGTCGCGTCCCCCAAACGCCGCCCCCAAACTTCTTTAACATTAAAATACTCTTTTTTTTGTTTTTTTGCATTTTTATTTCAATAGAGAGAAGAAACATTCCACAAACTAATACATAACTTGAAACTTGGTTTACACAAATTAAGACATAGTTTGGAACATGGTTTCCACAAACTAATACATAGTTTGAATCATGGTTGACACAAATATAAAATATTGCAAAATAATGAAACATAACTAGTGTTGGCATCACAAATTTGATGTGTTCGCTGCCAAAAAAGAACACTCTGCACACCCAGTACCCAAACTGGAAAATCCAGCTGTTGACGATACCCTTGTTGGTTCTTTCGAGGAATAACAACCAGAAACCTCAGTGCCTATTTTCGGTGCGAAGAAACAACACTCAGTCCTCCTCGTCGCTGTCGCCGTGGTAGTGTCGGCGGCAGCGCGTCTCGTCGAACACCTTGACGCTCATGTCGGCCTCACCAAGGTAGGAGAACGAGAGCACGAAACCGGCTTGGAGGTGGTGGTAGCGCGCGAACTTCTCCCAGCCGGTGTGGAGGTACATCTTGCCGCGCGCGTCGAAGATTTTGTCGCGGCGTGCCTGCACCGCGACAAATGGCCTGGCCACGCGCCCCGAAACCATTTGGAGCGAGCCGGGCTTTTATCGCGCCCTTTTGTCGCGGGCCGTATCACAACCCGCGACAAAAGGGGTCTGTGCTCTGGCGCCTCCTGCCAGCACCCCTTTTGTCGCGGGTCGTAATACGGCCCGCGACAAAAGGTCCATTCCTATATATACACGCAGCCAGCCCCCCCCCCACCTCCCTACATTTTTTTCCTTGGTGGTGAAAGGTGGAGGTGTATGCTAGCTCATTTTTTCTTGATGTGCACAAGAGGTGTTTGATGGAATGCTTGTGAGGGATGCCACTTGATTTTATTTGATAAGATTTCTCCTCTTTTTGATCCTAAAAGGTTAGCAACTATTTTCTCGTATATACATAGTCCGTACAATACTAATTTTAGCAAGGTGATTGCATCTGATACACTTATGATGCAGATGAGTCATCCATGGATGTACGGTAACCGATGTGCTCCCGCTTTCAGAGAGGGCGTGAATTCTTTCCTGCTTGTGGCCAAGGCCAACAAGTCGAAGCAAGGTTTTATGTGTTGTCCATGTCTGAAATGTAAGAATGAGAAGGATTACTCTTGCTCAAGAGACATTAAGAGCCACCTGCTTCGGTTTGGATTCATGTCCAGCTATAATATTTGGACCAAGCACGGAGAAGAAGGGGTTATGATGGAAGACGATGAAGAAGAAGATAACGATGACCAGTACCGATCTATGTTCTCTGAATGCGATGATACCGCAATGGACGACAATGAAGAAGAAGGAGGTGAAGAACATGCATCAGATGATCCTGTTGATGATGATCTTCGTCGGGCCATTTCTGATGCAAGAAGAGACTGTGGCATGGATAAGGAGAGGTTGCAGTTCGACAAGATGTTAGAGGACCACCACAAATTGTTGTACCCAGGTTGTGAAGATGGGCATAGAAAGCTGGGTAGCATATTGGAATTGCTGAAATGGAAGGCAGAGGTCGGTGTGACTGACTCGGGATTTGAGAAATTGATGATAATATTAAAGAAGTTGTTTCCAAGAAATAATGAATTGCCCGTCAGTACATATGAAGCAAAGAAGCTTGTCTGCCCTCTAGGATTAGATGTGCAGAAGATACATGCATGCATTAATGACTGTATCCTCTACCGCGGTGAGAAGTACAAGAATTTGAATAAATGTCCGATATGTGGTGCATTGCGGTATAAGATCAGAAAAGATGACCCTGGTGATGTTGAGGGCGAGCCACCCAGGAAGAGGGTTCCTGCGAAGGTGATGTGGTATGCTCCAATAATACCACGGTTGAAACGTTTGTTCAGAAACAAAGAGCATGCCAAGTTGTTGCGATGGCACATGGAAGAACGTAAGAAAGACGCGATGTTGAGGCACCCCGCTGATGGTCGGCAGTGGAGAAACATCGGGAGAGAGTTCCCGGATTTTGCAGGTGAGGCAAGGAACTTATACTTTGGTCTAAGTACAGATGGCATGAATCCTTTTGGGGAGCAGAGCTGCAGTCACAGCACCTGGCCCGTGACTCTATGTATCTACAACCTTCCTCCTTGGTTGTGCATGAAGCGGAAGTTCATTATGATGCCAGTGCTTATCCAAGGCCCAAAGCAACCGGGCAACGACATTGACGTGTACCTAAGGCCATTAGTCGATGAACTTTTGGAGTTGTGGGCCAAACCAGGTGTACGTGTGTGGGATGAGCACACCGAGCAAGAATTTGACCTACGAGCGTTGCTATTCGTAACCATCAATGATTGGCCTGCTCTCAGTAACATTTCAGGACAGACGAACAAAGGATACAATGCATGCACACACTGTTTAGATGAGACTGAAAGTAAATATTTGGGAAAAAGCAGAAAAGTTGTGTACCCGTTCAATCGTCGTTTCCTTCCGCGCAAGCATCCCTTAAGGAAAAAAGGCAAGCATTTCGATGGCGAGGCAGACCGCCGTCCGAAGCCTATCCCCCGTAGTGGTGCTGATATATTTGACATGGTCAAGGATTTAAATGTTATCTTTGGAAAGGGTCCAGGCAGTCGACCTGTTCCGAAAGACGCTGACGGACACGCGCCCATGTGGAAGAAGAAATCTATTTTTTGGGAGTTAGAATATTGGAAAGTCCTGGAAGTCCGCTCTGCAATCGACGTGATGCACCTGACCAAGAATCTTTGTGTGAATATTCTAGGTTTTCTGGGCGTGTATGGAAAGACAAAAGATACAGCAGAAGCACGGGAGGACCAGGAACGTCATAAAGGACAAAACGGCAATCATCCAGGGCAGTTTGTAGGGCCTGCCAGCTACGCTCTTACCAAACAAGAGAAGGAGATCTTTTTTGAAGCCCTATTCAGTATCAAGGTTCCGTCTGGTTTCTCATCGAATATAAAGGGGATAGTAAATATGAAGGAGAAAAAATTCCAGAACCTGAAGTCCCATGACTGTCACGTGCTTATGACACAATTGCTTCCGGTTGCATTGAGGGGACTTCTACCAGAAAATGTTCGACTAGCCATTGTGAAGATATGTGCATTCCTCAATGCAATTTCTCAGAAGGTAATGGATCCAGAAACTTTGTCAGGATTACAGGAAGATGTGGTCGAATGTCTTGTCAGCTTCGAGTTGTTGTTCCCACCATCCTTCTTCAATATTATGACGCACCTCCTCGTTCACCTAGTTGAAGAGATTAGAATTCTCGGTCCTATATTTCTACACAATATGTTCCCCTTCGAGAGGTTCATGGGAGTCTTAAAGAAATATGTTCATAACCGAGCTAGGCCGGAAGGAAGTATCTCAAAGGGCTACGGAACTGAGGAGGTCATTGAGTTTTGTGTTGACTTTCTTCCCGACCTTAAGCCGATTGGTGTTCCTGAATCTCGGTATGAGGGGAGGCTGACTGGAAAAGGCACACTAGGAAGGAAATCAAGGGTGTGCAGGGACAAGATTTCTTTCAATCAAGCACACTACACAGTTCTATACAATTCCATCTTGGTGGCTCCGTACATCGAGAAACATAAGAATGCTTTACGAGAAATAAACCCGGGCCAGCCCGAGTCCTTGATTACACGTGAACACATGAATACCTTCGGCAGTTGGTTGCAAAGACATCTCATTAATGACCCATCTGCTGTGGAGCAGCTGTACTTGTTGGCCAGGTTACCATCTTCAAACATATGTACATTCCAAGGGTACGAGATAAATGGGAATACATTTTACACGATCGCCAAGATAAAAAGAGCACCAACCAAAACAGCGGTGTCCGCTTCGATGCAAAAGACGAGAATGGGCAGACCACCACATATTATGGATACATAGAGGAGATATGGGAACTTGACTATGGTCCCACTTTTAAGGTCCCTTTGTTTCGGTGCAAATGGGTGAAGCTCAGCGGTATACATATTGACGATAAGTACGGTATGATAATAGTGGATCCCAACAATCTTGCGTACCTGGACGAGCCATTTGTCCTAGCCAGCGAGGTGGCTCAAGTTTTCTACGTGAAGGACATGTCTAGCAAATCAAGAAAAAGAAATCAACAAAAGAATACATCAACCGAGGAGCCAAAGCGCCACATAGTTCTTTCGGGGAAAAGAAACATCGTGGGAGTGGATGACAAGACAGACATGTCAGAAGATTATAATAAGTTTAAAGAAATTCCGCCCTTCACGGTGAAAATTGACCCAAGCATCTTACTAAATGATGAAGATTCTCCATGGCTACGGCGTAGAAGATCACAACACTAGATGGCGATGTAATAATGTATTCTTCATATATAGTTCCCAAGACAATCTCTACATTTATGTAATAATGAGAACCCTTTCCCCAACACTGTTAGAGGAGATGGAGTCTTTCACGGGCTTGCAGGGAAATTTTTCCGAGGAGCAGCTTCCGAAGATGCCGTAGGGCGTGTGCACCAACGACATCTTCGAGAAGCTGCGCCACGGGAGATTTCCCAACCCTTTCCTTCATCCATGGGAATGAAACTGTGCTTGGCTTGTTGATCTGCTTGGCAAGGCGTATCGATACTCCTTTTATAGGCACGGCACCGCTTCTACTTTGTCTTGTTCCTTCGACAGGGCGTCGTGCACTACATGCTTTATCTCATCGAGCAGTGCGTCCACCCACACGTACTTATCCTGCCGACAGCTTTAGTCCCGGTTGCAGCCACCAACCGTGACAAAAGGTTACCGACACATCCTTATCCTGCCGACAGCTTTAGTCCCGGTTGCAGCCACCAACCGTGACAAAAGGTTACCCGCACATCATCCCCCCAGATAAAGCCCTCCTAGATAAGCCTCCCCCAGTCTTTTGTCCCGGTTTGAGCCTCCACCCGGGATGAAAGTTTCGCGCGCCACTTCGTTCCCGCCTATTTTCTTCCCGCATTCCCGCCATTTTTCCACTATATATATGTAGGCTTGGACTCATATCTGCAAACCTCATCACTCTCTCCCATGGCTTCCATCATATGTCTAACACCCCGGGAGGCGGAGCGCGCGCCTCGAACTACCCCTGCCCGCCCGGCTACCGCGTCCCGACCGGCTGGTTGCTGAGGCGTACCGGTCCCTCCTATCCCTCTAGGTGTGCCACGCGAGATGGCCATCACGAACCACTACTATTTCGAGCTCACGCCTGAGCAGCGGAGGAATCCCCAGTGGCATCCCGACTACAGCCCGACTTGGGACAGCTTCTTCATCAATCGGCGTGAGAGGGCGGTTGCCAGGTACGAGGAGGACGGCCCGCCTCCTTCGAACTTCAATGAGGCCGGCCGTCGGCTGTGGTGGCGCGGCCGGACTCTCCAGAGCGTCATGGCCTATCGTGGCCCCCGCCTGCGCTACCCTCAATCCCAGCCCACGCGTGGTCATCCGCCGAGGTTCGACAACCGCGACCCCGATGCTAGCGACGATGACATCGGCGACTATGATGACTACAGTGGCGACTATTATAGGGCTAGGCACGACTATGATTGAATGGCTCCAACATTCGAATCTGGCCATGTATCTTATTTTTCAGTTGAGCTCTGTACTTTAATTTCAGTTCAATCGTAATAAATTTCGTGTCAACCACTTTATTGAACAAAAACAACCGACAACGACTTTATAAACTAAATTTAAACTAATAGAACCGACTACGACTTTATTGAAATTACAATAAAATAGATAAATTACTAGTCTAGTCTCTACTCGTCGTCGGAGGTTGTCTCCGTCCAAATGTCATCCCACCGAGGGTCGTCGGTCCAAGTTGTATTCGGGTTCTCGAGCTCGAAGGCGGCGACGGCCCGACGGTGGCGCATGTTGGACCTGCGTTGTGCCCTAAGGTTAGCAAAGAACGCGTCGGTGTTGTCGACATCGTTGGGGAACTGCGCCCATCACGCGCATCAATCGCTCGTCGCGCTGGCGATGGCGATCCTGCGCTGCACCTGGCGGTGCGGCGACGGTCCTCGTCGTCGACGAGGCACGGCGGTGGCGCGAGGAACTCCGCCTCCTCTAGCGATTCAACATCCGGGAAGTTCATGTTGTGCCCTGGCCGCCGAAAGCGCCACGCCGCCGCGTCGTAAGCGCGCGCCGCCAGCTCCGGCGTGTTGTACGTGCCGAGGGTGAGGCGGAAGCCACCGGCGCGTATCTCGGCGGTGAACCTACCGCTCGGACGCACTCGAACGCCACGGAAACCGGACGCCCCTCGACGACATGGAGGCATCCCGGAGATGAATGAGCGGAGAGGGAGAGGGGTGCCGGCGACGTGTGGTTGCGCCCGCACTCGTCGCTCTATATAGCGCACGCGGGGCATGGCACGTGTAAGCGGCGGCTACACGTCGCACGCCGGCGTCGGCGGGGCGAGGCACGTGGAAGCGGTGGCGACACGTGGCACGGGGACGCGACACGAGTGGCACGGCGGCGGTGCACAGGGGTGAAACATACACGACTATCCGTTTCATATGATGCGAGATGCAAATAGGTATATGGATGGCATATTCATGTTCATTAGCTTTTTCTGATCAATATTCATATATAAAACATTTGTATTTGAGTTACCATTCAAAAGTTATTGAAATAATAGTTTTATTAATTTAAAATAGAAAAAAGAAAAGGGGTGAAGAGGGGGAGATGATCCGTGGCACAACCCATCCAACGGCTCTAGGCCGTTGGATTCAAACGGCCAGAGCCGTTGGATGGGCTGTGCCTCCTACCCCCTTTTGTCGCGGGTCGAGCCACGGCCCGCGATAAAAGGCCCCCCTTTTATCGGTGGACGACCCGCGATAAAAGGCACGCCATGTGGGGTGGAGACCCGCACCGCCGGGGCAGCACAAAATTTCCGCCGCCGCGGCTCCTCCGGCCGCCTACCACTTCCGCTTCGGCGCCGCAGCGCCTTCCCCCATCGCCTTCGCCTGCTCACGGCGCCGCCGCCCCGATCTTCCGCTGCCTCGCGCGCCATCTCCGGGCAGCTCTCCTCTCGCGCTACAGATAGAGGTACACGCTGCCTCTTTTTTTTAGTTTTTTTATGTAACTAGTTATTAGTTTAATTTTCTACTTAGTTAATTAGTTAGGTATTTTTTATGTAACTAGTTATTAGTATTTCTACTTAGTTAATTAGTTAGGTATTTTATTATATATATAGTTAAGTTTAATTAGTTAGGTATTTGTAGTTGGTTAATTAATTAGTTAGGTATTTTAGTATATATAGTTAATTAGTTGGGTATTTTGTTTTAGAATTGAATTTTTTTATATAATTTAGTTAATTAGTTTATGTTTTTGTTTAGTAATTAGTTTTAAGATATTCAGTTTCGTAACTTTCGGAACCGACGCCAAACCCTAGTAGACGACTCCTCCACCTCCTCGCAAAAACCCTAGTGGCGCCAAACAACCGACGCCGACCCCCTCCCCCCCTAAAACCCGTCGCACCCTCCCCCTCTCGCAAACACGCGCCTCTCCCTCTCGCACGCGACACCCCTCTCCCTCTCGCAAACACGCACTCTCCCTCTCACAAACACGCGCCGACACCCCTCTCCCTCTCGCAAACACGCGCCGCCCTCTTCTCCCAGCCCAGCTTCCCCTCCTTGAGCCTACCCCATATGTGGTTAGGGTTAGGGTTTGGTTAGTGTTTGATTAGGGTTAGGGTTAGAACATGTACTTATCGATTTAATTTTTTGCAGAAACAATGGATCCATTCGAACGGGACTTGGAACAGGAAGACATTTTCGCGAACATAATCCGCGATGGTGATGGAGAAGCCGGCGGCTCCGGTGATCATGGAGAAGCCGGCGGCTCCGGATCATGGAGAAGCCGCGGCTCCGGTGATCATGGAGAAGCGACGACCTGGTGATGGAGAAGCCACGCCCGGTGATGACGAGGTATACGATTAGTATAGATGCATTAATGGAATTCTATATGTACATATGTATATAAATTAACTGATTTTTATTCTCTTAGGCCTCCAATAAGTTGGAGAAACGAGGCCCGGCAAAGAGACTGGGCAAAAAAGACCACTTCAACATTGAAGCTATATCACCGGAAGGCCAACCTGTGGCACCCGCGAGTGTCAGAGTGACATTTAAGAATCAGTGCGGAGTTGTGGTTAGAGATCATATCCCGATCACTGTTAGAGAATGGAACAAGACCAAGAATGTGTCCGAAGATCAGGTTGCCGATAGGTACAAGAACACACTTTTTGACGACCTCATGTCACATTTCACTTTGCCAAATTTGGGATCGGACTCTGAGAATGCCAAGCAGAGGGCGCTAGTGAAGAAATGGGCTCTTAAGAAGATGGGGGAACTTTTCCGAGCGTACAAGAACCGGTTATGGAAAGCTTATAAGGCCGAGAAGAAGCCTCCAGTATTCGAAAACTACCTAGCGAAGCAGGAGCATAATTGGGAAGAATTTGTGAAGTACAAAGAATCAGAGGAGGCTGTGAACCTGTCCAAGAAAAACAAGAAGAATGCAAGCGAGAAGAAATATCACCATCATACGGGGCGAGGGGGCTACGAAGTAGCCATGCCTAAGTGGGATGCACAAGAGGCTGAGATGGAGCGGAAGGGGATCACTCCAGAACCCACGCGAGAAGGATGGGACATTAGGGCTCGAAATTGGTTCCTCGCGCATGGCTGTGAGTATGATATGAAGACAGGGAACATTGTTGAAAGTGACAGCAGGGTTAGGGTACCCAGGGAAGAATGGATTAAAGTGACGACAGAAATAAAGGCGGGAAAACTAAAGTTTGCTCCCGATAGAGAGAAAGACTTGCTGACGCTTGTCCTCGGTAATCCCGAGAAGGGAGGACGAACAAGAGGCTTCGGCCCTAGTGTTCCGTGGTCGCGGCCGACGCGGAGACTTATAGAAGCCGAGCGAGAGCTAAAAAACGCGAGCTGGAGGTGCAGAATGACCGGATGGCCGAGTTCCAACGCCAACTTGACCAGCAGCAGCGGGAGATTCAGCAGCAGCAGCGGGAGATAAATGAACTAAAAGGACAGCGCCAGCCAGATAATACCGCCGGCATATCTCAGCGACGAGACAGCAGCGTGGCCGACTCGGAGGCCCCTACTACACGGATGATAGATGGCGGTCCTGGCGACCCCGTGGATGGAATCAAGGAGCAAACACCTTGTGATCTCCTTGTGGTGTTCAGGAACATGTCTGTTAAGGTGGCGGTCGGCTATGTCTTACCTGCATTTGGACCTGAAGGTGAGCCGGCAACATGGCATGGCAATGAGATTCCAGCTGGCTATGCTCGTGTCGGGGTGGATTCAGTTGTACCGTCGTGGGAGACATTGGAGCTCGAAATCCCTGGAGGTGATGGGGGGCTTACACTCAGAGAGGTGCTGGGAGAAATCATTCTCTGGGAAAAGAAGAACATCAGGCTGCCAGGCTGGGTAGCCCCTAGTACCAGTCGTCCGAGCAGGTCACCATCACCTCCTCCAGATGATCGCATGCCACCATCACCTCCTCCTACTGATCACATGTCGCCACCATCACCCCATGGGTACGACGTCGACCACGACATCTGTAGTCCATCTCCATCTCCAGCGCCGCCGCCTCCGCCCACTAAGACTCGGAATGCACCCTACCGGAAGCGTTTCAAGAGTCCTATCCGCAAGATGTCGCCCCTCCCAAAAGTACCAAAGGTTCCTCCCCCCGTCCTTGGGATCTTACTGTCGAGGAAAATGCGGCCGCTGTTGCGAAACACAACTATGATCATTTCCATAAGCCAAAACCTCCAGCGCCAGAGCCATACACCGAGAAGCAAATAGCATATGCTACTTCTTTTCTGAACACACCATCGCAATATGACTTACACGAGAAGAAGGATGACTATACACGCCACCTTGCGAGGGTAATTGATGACAAGAGGGAGAATGAAAATGCTAAGAAGAAGGATGACAAGGCTAAGAAGAAGGATATTGCTACCACGAGCAAATCATCAGCTAGAAGTGCAGCCCTCAAGGCCAAGCAAATGACAAAAGGAAAAAAAAGGAAGTTCCCCTCCTCGGAGATCAGCCCAAACAATCGATCCCAGCACTCAAAGTGTTTAATGTTCCCAAGCTGTACCAGGAACAGGGTGGTTTCGATATGGAAGAAGCTGCAAAGCTAGCGGCTGCCTGTGACGTTACCGTGGAGGAATTGCTGTTGCAGCAGATGCTGCACTACCCACTGCTGATATAGCTCCTAAATTTGTCTACGGGGCTGACTTGGTCAGCACAGAGCAGCTGCATAAACTGCCAACACATATGCGGAATTTGCATCAGTGGTACCTTGATGCATGCAAGGAGAACATAAGGTTCATCGTGGCGACTATACCATGGGAATATTACTACCGAAAGGAGGAGATCCATATTGAGATGAATGAACTCTGGCAGTTATTCAATTTAGAAGCCCTCGACAAATCTCTCATGAGTTGCTATTGCTTGTAAGTTGTTAACTACATATAAGTTCATTTTCATTCAGTTCATGTTCGTTCTCATTGCATATACTCATTATATCTTATGTGTTCTCTATTATGCAGACTGAAGATCAGTGAATGCAAAAGTAATAATATTATCAATATTGGGTTTATGGACCCAGATAAAATACATGTTCAAACGGTAAAGCATAAACGCCAAGAAACGGGGGAAACCTACTAAGGTTTTTGGGGGAGCAATATTTCTGTGATTCAATATTGTTTCCTTACAACTACGAGTGAGAGTCTTAATGATCTTTTATGCACATCCAATTTTTCTTACTCGATGTTAAGTGTAATTCCTGACGTATATGCATAACATGTGCAGCTTCCACTGGATTCTACTAGACATTAAAGCTGATAAGGGAATAGTTGAAGTAAGAGACCCACTGAGTAGAGGCGTGGACGGGTTCCGCGACTTGCAGAAGTTGCTCCAAGTGTAATTTCCTTCATCGCCGCGCTATATCTTTCGTGAGATATCAATTAATTATCCACTCATTCAATCATTCTTTTGCCTGGCAGGGCTTGGACAGCTTTCAAGAACCATCATAAGCAGAGTACCTGGGCAGAGAAGCTAACATTTACTCCTGTACCGTGCCCTCAGCAGCCACAAGGGATGAATCTATGTGGATACTATGTTTGCGAGTCCATTCGCATGTTAACCACTGAGAGGCAGAACAACAATAAATTCAACGTAAGCAATAACACTCACAACTTTATTTATTATCGTCAATATTTCGTTATCAAGATTGATATAGTCATACTCATCTCATTTTCGTATATAGGTCGACTACATGCGGGACAGACTCCAACCAAAGGAACACCTACTAGGAATTGCGGAGGAACTGGCGGGACTTTTGGTTAGAGAAGTACTAAACAACAAAGGCTTGTTTAGTCCAAATAGATGCTCTACCTCCAAATAGACGGTCGTTAGTACCGCTTGTCGATCGTGAGCTAAATGTATATATATATGTAAGGGGAATCTACATGTAAGGGGAATCGACTTTTGCTTCCAATATTTGTTTGATCGATCTATATATATATAATGAATGAACGTGTACCACTTCTAGTAGCGTACAAATATATCCAACTTTTATTTTCGAATGAAAAAATGAAATAACAGCGGTCGGTGGGGGGGGGGTGCTGCACCTCTCAAACCCTAAAGCAGCAGCGTTGTGCGCCCCCGTAGAGGGCCTTGTCGCGGGTGGTAATACCACCCGCGACAAAAGGGCCTGTCCCCTGCGCGCCCCGCGGCTGCCACGTGGTGGACCTTATGTCGCGGGTCGTAAGCGACCCGCGACAAAAGGGGGACCTTTTGTCGCGCCTCCCTTGTCGCGGCTTGCCGCCCGCGACAAAAGGGTCATACGACCCGCGACATTAGGCATGTTTTCCACTAGTGTACATCTTGCTGCGCGCGTCGAAGATCACATCCACAATCCACCGGCAGCAGCCGCAGGCAGCCTCCCGGAGATGCAGCGAGGATAGCTCGTCGCCGGCGAGGAAGACGACGAACTTGTCCGGCAGCCTCTGGATGCCGAGTGGGTCGCCCTTGAGGACGACGACGAACATCACTTGCCGCTCCTCCTCCTGCATGTCCGACGATAAAGATGACGGCGTCGCAGACGACAGCAAGCGTGCAGCTCTGCCGCGGCCACGACCACGGTCGTGACCTCGGCCTCCACCTCTACTAGACATGGCGTCAACTCTTGATGATATGGTGGCAGCTAGGGTTGGGGACATAGGCGCTCGGGTTTGTGTGTGAGGGACGATGAGAGAGCGACCCTTTTTATAGGCCGGAGGGAGGCGGGGAAGCGGTGACGCTCATTAACGCCGGCACGCAGAGCTAGGCGCGTCTGCGGGAACTGCACCGTCTCTGCGCGCTAATAACTTTCGTCGCGAGGTAGGCGACAGTTAGGTTAAACTTCAATGTGCCGCTGACGCCTCGGTCCCTCCTCTCCTCGCTTTTCTTTGTGTCCGGCGTGCCTGGAACGTCTCCTGTGGGGCGGGGACGGGCTCGGAGCGCCGGACACCGTATCGAGCCGCTCCGGACAAAAAAGGCTTTGAAACTTGCGGTTGGGAGCGTTTTTTTTTGTCCGATACGCCACAAACGAGGACGCTTTGGGAGAGGCTGGAGATGCTCCTAGGTTAGCCTCTTATCCTGTGGAGCAAGAAGCTCCTACCCAAATAATCAGGCTAGGCACGTGCGGTCGTGCGCCCCATTTTATATGACCAACGAGGCGGCGCCACCTGCGATCTGCCGCACCGCCCGCCGGTCGGCCACACCATCTAGGCTAAAACCAGGGTCTGCCTTCCCACCGTATCGTCTTCTTCCTCTCCGCACTCTCTGCGCTGGGTTGAGCGGTTTCCTGTAACCTATAAAATCCGGAGCACCTTGCTCTGCCCCAAACTCATCTCACTCACACACTCTCTTAGCGACTTAGCCAGCTTTGTACTCTTCAGCGACTTCACTGCAGCTACCTCGCGGCCATGTCTACGGTGACCCGCGCCTACCTCGACCAGAGGCTCGCCATGGCAAAGCGCTGCTCCAGAGGTAACCAGCAATGGCCGGTTCCTCAGGCCAGCAATGCTCTTACCATTCTGTTGTACATAGCTGCGTGTCCATGCTGAAACTTTTATGTGATTAACATGTCTGTGGTGATTTGAAACTGCAGAGGCTGCCATGGCAGGAGCCAAGGCCGCGGCCGTCGCCACCGTCGCAGCCGCAGTCCCCACCGTAAGTACTACAACCGCACAAACAGCACCTTTTTTCACCCTTCGCTACTGACTTCTCTATTTGGGAACAATGCACGATCTCATCATGTTTCTTCTTCCGTGCGATTTCTCCTCTACTCTCAGCTGGCGAGCGTGAGGATGCTGCCGTGGGCGAAGGCGCACCTGAACCCAGCCGGCCAGGCGCTCATCATCTCCACCGTCGCCGGGATGGCATACTTCATCGTCGCCGACAAGACCATCCTGTCCATGGCCAGGAAGCACTCGTTTGAGGACGCGCCGGAGCATCTCAAGAACACGTCCTTCCAGTAATTAGGCTCTAGATCAATAAGTTTGCAATAAGCTGCGTGTACGCCGTCCGCCTGTACGCACGTGTCTGCTGAAATATGGTACTGTACTATAATGTTCAGCGACAGAGGCGAGGTGATACAGTGCAGATAGTAGTGTTTTGTCCTTCTCTTCCTGAGGAAATTAAGCACTTAATTATCTGATGATTTAATCGTGTATCTTCTGAGCCAGAAATCTTGGATCGGTAACTATATAGTACTCCTATTTGTACATCCCTCAAGGTTACCCTTTCATCATTCATCTAACTTTGAAAATTATATTTTGAAGTTTTAAAAAATTATGAAAAACTCCTACGTATTATTGATAATGGTGTATTCTATCAAAAACATATTGTATGTTGGGACATACGGAAATAAGAAGATATGACAGATTTGAAAGGTTTCAAATTTTACGTTATTCATGGTTCTGATACACACTTTAATAAAAACATTCCATCCTAACATATATGGGTTTTCGAGTTAATATTTTGCATATTAATAGAATGCATCGCCTATGTCTATATTTTTTACGAATTTTTTAACTTAAAAATGTCATTTTATTTTTTATTAGAAAATAAGTTACATTTAAGGCTACAAAATGCCGCGTCCATGGGAAGAACAGTGCAGTCATCCACTAGTAGCAATTTAGTAAATATTCTCCCAAAAATTGTAACGAACGTTTTTGGGGTGCAAACAAAATTTGGGAAAACCTTATCCAACAAAGGAGTAATCAATGAAATAAAAATCGTATGACCAACCGGCCCACTCCAATGTTATTGATACAAGAGTTCTTTGTAGTGACATAACGTGGCCACCCACGCATGGGACACCCATGCACGAAACCGCTCTCTTTTGTTGTGTTTCTTTGTGTCTGAGACATCTGAAACATGATGAAACTTAATAAAAACCGTGAGTCAACCTCCCCTGCACGAGACAACCGCCCTTCTCCCACAATAGGATTATAACATGTTCCAAACGTGGTAAGAACGATGCTCTAAGAGCATGTCTAATGGAACCCTTAAACCCTTATAGCTATAAGGGTCGAGAATTGGCAAAATTGGAGAGGTTGGAGGTGTGAAAAACATGAGGCATTTAGTGGAACCCTTAAACCCTTAAATTTTAAGGGTTGAGTCAAATAGTGGAACCCTCAAACCCTTAAATTTTAAGGGTTTGAGGGTTCCACTATTTGACTCAACCCTCAAACCCTCAAACCCTCATCACAGTTTCATATCACAAATATCACAAATATCACCATATCAATCAAACAATAATCATTCTAGTTATTATTACAACATCAAATAGTACTCTCAAGCACAAGATAATCATTCCAAATATTACAACAATGTTTTTGGCAAATTAAAAAAATTGTTCGAAGCAAATAGGACATAGCAAAGTGAAACAAAGACACATCATGAGCCTTGGCGCCGCCCATCCAACTGCCAATGGTGCTCTACAAGATCATCCCGGAGTTGACAATGAGTGTTTGCATTCTCAATCGCACGGTGTGCTTCAAGAAAAGCTTCTACGCGATTGGGGTTCCTTTCCGGTTGCACACGGGTGCCAACATTGTCATAGAAGCAAGGGAGGTTTAACCCTCTCTCATCCTCTATGATCATGTTGTGTAGAATCACACAACATGTCATGATGTCCTGCAAGGTCTTCTTGTCCCAAAAACGAGCTGGACCCCGGACTATGGCAAACCTTGCTTGCAAAATACCGAAAGCTCTCTCAATATCTTTGCGGGCTGCCTCTTGTGCCCTTGTGAAATGAGCTTGTTTTTTTGTTAGGGGCACACCATTTTTCTCCTTGATGGACTTCACAAGAGTTGCCCACTCGGGATAAATGCCATCGGTGAGATAGTATCCCATTGAGTACTCATGGTTCATGACCTTGTAGTTGCAAGTTGGAGCATCTCCAGAAACTAATCTTGCAAACAAAGGAGATCTATTGAGCACGTTGATATCATTGAGTGTACCTGGCAAACCGAAAAATGCATGCCAAATCCATGTGTCCTCCGATGCCACGGCCTCAAGCACAATGGTTGCATCCTTGTTTTTTCCACAATACATTCCATGCCATGATTTGGGGCAATTTTTCCATGTCCAATGCATGCAATCAAGACTACCAAGCATCCCCGGCCATCCCCTTTTTTCATTCATCTCCATCAACCTCTTTGTATCTTCCTCGTTGGGTGCCCGAAGATACAAATCACCATACAACCGGATGACCAACTTTGCAAACCTACGGACGGAATCCGTGGTTGTTTGTACACCAATGCGAAGATACTCGTCGGTATAGTCCGCGGGTACGCCATAGGCGAGCACACGCATTGCCGCCGATATCTTTTGATAAGCACTAAACCCCCATTGACCGGAGGCGGACCTACGACGCTTGAAGTAATCCGAGGCGGCCTCACAATCATTAACAATCTTCACAAACAAACTACGGCGCATTCGGTACCTTCTCCGGAAGAGGCGAGGTGGGTATGTAGGATGCTCCTTCGCGAAGTAGTCTCGCATCAGTTGCTCGTGCCCGAGACCACGGTTGCGGTAAATGTACTCTCGCCCCATCACCGATCCTCTCCTATGATCCAACAGCTTTGCGCGGTCTTCGATCTCTTGGACGTCGACGAGGAGGCTCATCATCTCCACGTCATCGTCTTGAAGCAACTCCTCAATGTCCGAATCGTCCGACGAAGACCAACCGGACTCGGAGGACAACGACATGGAGTCGTCGGAGTTCATCTCCATCTACAACAAATGAGCATATTTGCATCAAAATATAAATTTTGTGCCTATTTTTCTCATCAATAGTATGAACAAAATTTACAAAAAAAGGGGGAAGAAAATACCTTCGACGGCGGCGGCGCTGGGCGGCGGGGGAGAAGGCTGGGGGCGGGCCGAGCGGCGGTGGCGGGGAGGCTGGGCGGAGCGGCGGCGGCGGGGAGGCTGGGGGCGGCGGCTCGATGCGGAGGAGGGAGGAGGCCGGGGCGGGCCGAGCGGCGGTGGAGGGAGGAGGAGGAGGAGCTCGGGCGGAGGAGGGAGGAGGAGGAGGAGCTCGGGCGGAGGAGGGAGGAGGCGGCGGAGGCCGGGAGCTGGGGGCGGCGGCGGGGAGGCTGGGGGCGGTGGCGGGGCGGAGCTCGATGAGGAGGGAGGAGGTGGCGGAGGCCGGGAAAGGTCCGGGGGGAGGAGGAGGTGGGGGTGCTCGATCCGGTGGCGTCGGCGGCCGGCGAGGGGAGGGCTGGGGCGGCGGCGGCCGGCGGCGCGGCGTGGAGGTGAGCTCGGGGAGGGAGGAGGAGCTGAACTGCTTCCCGCGTCCGTTGTGAACGTGTAGGGGTCGGAGCACGGGTCGGGGCCTCCAACCCTTACCTGTACAGGTCGGGGCACGGATTGGAGCCTCGACCTCTAAATTTTTTTTAGGGATTTAGGGATTTGGGGGTTCCACTATATAGCATTTGAACCCTTAAATCCGTAAAAAAACGGTTGTATACGGATTTATGGGTTCCATTAGACATGCTCTAACCTCCGCTCCCGTGCCGCTCCAGGGGCGGCACCGGGGCGTCCCCTCCTCCGCCGCCAGGTCCCCATCCTCCGGCGCGTCCCGCCGCCGCCGCTGCCGCTGATGTACACCGCGGTGGCGGCGGCTCCCCTGCCCCGAAGGTGGTAGGCGGTTCTTCCGTGCGCTGCTCGGGCGTGCGGGCCTGGTGGCGTCCCGGCGGCACCCCGCTTCGGCTTGCGCCTGCCGGCGGCCGTTGCTCCCCGGCGTGTGGGTGGTGGTGCTCCTCCTACTTTGTGGTGCTCCTAGGCGTGTGCTGCTGTGCTGGGCCACCGCGTTGAGGCGCTGGCCGGCCAGATCTGGCGCGGCTTCGATCTACCCGCCTCCCCATCCTCCTCTCCATTGTGGTTGGTGGCAGAACCGCGGGGCGCTCCCTCCCATCCACCGCCCGTCGTTCCTGGCCTGGTCTCGTGTGTGGCACGGCTGGTCTGCGCAGCGGTTTCGCTGTCCAAGATCGGGCGGGTTCCGGCGGCGGGTCGCTCCGCCCTGGGCCTGGTGCATGCGTCCGCGTTTTGGTGTGTGGTGGATGCTCAAGGTTGTGCCTCTTCGCTGGCCAGCGTGGTGCTGGGCGGCGCGGTGTTGCTGCCGGCGGTGTGCTGGCCCCCCCAGGGCCGGTGGTGTTCTCTCTGCATTGGCTGCAGTTGTCTGCCTTCTCTTCACCCGTCTATCGGCTCGCTGCGGCTCGTTCTTTGCAGTGGTTGGCGTTCCTTGGCTTGCAGATGGCAGCCATGGAAGTGGTCTGTTTCCTACCATGGGAGCAGCCGTAGATGCGTGTGGAGTTCCAAGTCTTGCTACCAGCTGCGATGAGCGATGTTTCATCATGCTGGTGAGCTCCATGGCTATGCAGTTGGCGGCCATGGATGTGGTTTCCTCCCATCCGGGAGTGCCATGGCTTGGGTGTGGCTGCTTCTTGCCTCCTTGCAAGTCGCCTGCTGCAAGTATTACTCCCACCCCGTGGTCTTGGAGCAGACCTGGTGTGGTTTCCTAGTGCAGCCTCGGCTTGTGTAGCTCTTCGGCGGTGACCGGTGGACGGTGCGGCCTCGGCTATGTTGTGCCCTTCGGCTACGACTATGGTTTGTCACACGCGGTGCGCGCGCGTGCTCTCTGAAGCTATCCAGGTGTGTGTTGGGATCCGCCCACGGATTAATCACATCAAACTAGACGAACAAACGCGGAGACAAAATTTATCGCCAAGGGTGCGTTTCTCACGTACAATCTTCTAATTACAAAACGCAGCCTTGATGTGTATATATATATAGACGTCCAAGGCAACCGACCCAGGCAAATCTAATTCTACTAGTACTTGGACTCTACAAATCTAACACGTACAAGACCTGCCTAATTAACCTAGTTGGACTAGTACTACCTAATACGACTACCAAACCTAGCACTACACGGACTAGTTGTACAGCCGACTACAACTCAACTAGCTAGTACTAACACGTAGACTACTAAGACTCGTAACCTGCCTTGCCTAGACTAACTATCTAGACTACTATGACTCACACTTGAACGTGTCAACCATAAGGAAAGATTATTGCTAACAATCTCTCCCTAATCTTGACTTGTTGTCTCCTCGTACTTTTCTGGTCTTGACTCTTGCAGATTCGCGGCTCGTTGACTCAACTCCAACGTATGATCCGGACTACCAGCCCACACGGTCGCATCTACGCGTGCAACGTGCAAGACTGGACGCACCATCAGTCTTCACGTCGTTACTAATTTAACTGGTCACTGTCCCACTACACGTCAAGCTTGATCTCCTCGCCGAGACACGCAGATGGCCACCTCGCCACCTTGTCTTCGCTCACGTCGATCCTTGCTCCCGGGCAACTCCTCGAACGTGACGCGCTTCAACTGCAACGGATCCTCACAGAAACGACCACTTGGACACAACGACGACTCACAGACTCGACGACGACCGCACGTATAGACGTGCACACACTTGACTCTTTGACTCATCAGACTCCTCCGAATACCACCTTGACGAAAACCCGCAGATGGCGATCTTGACGAGACTCCCGGTACCACACCTCGGCACCACCTCTCCCATCAATGATCATCCACCTCCACCGCCTCGCCAACGACAACACCCTTTCGCCCCTTCCGTGTCGCTCCACCGAGCGATGATCGCCCGCCTCCTCGCGTACGACGGCGTGTCGCCATCTCCATCCAATCGCTCTACCGAGCGACGATAGCCCGCCCCGAGGCGCTAGTAGGGTCGCCTCCCCGGGGCAAGCGTAGCTTCAAATCTTCGACCTCGCTCTGATACCAATTGTTGGGATTCGCCCACGGATTAATCACATCAAACTAGACGAACAAACGCGGAGACAAAATTTATCGCCAAGGGTGCGTGTCGCACCCTCTAAACTATTCTTTATTGATTTTCTTGATTTCTCACGTACAATCTTCTAATTACAAAACGCAGCCTTGATGTGTATATATAGACGTCCAAGGCAACCGACCCAGGCAAATCTAATTCTACTAGTACTTGGACTCTACAAATCTAACACGTACGAGACCTGCCTAATTAACCTAGTTGGACTAGTACTACCTAATACGACTACCAAACCTAGCACTACACGGACTAGTTGTACAGCCGACTACAACTCAACTAGCTAGTACTAACACGTAGACTACTAAGACTCGTAACCTGCCTTGCCTAGACTAACTATCTAGACTACTATGACTCACACTTGAACGTGTCAACCATAAGGAAAGATTATTGCTAACGGTGTGTACTCGGCTCCGTGATGCCCTTCGATTTCTCCAACGACATTCAACTGTCGTGTCGAGGTCTCGGTGGCGAGCGGCCTTTCGTCTACATTGGTGACACAGTGAGTCTTTTGGTTGTGAACTCGGCAGGGTAGCCCTTCGACTTTGTCTCGGCTGCCTGTCGCCCTTCGAACACGCCTTTGGCTCACTGGTGGAGCGGTGTCGACTCGGCTGAGCGTTGCCCTTCGACCACGCCGACGCTGTCAGGGTTTGATCTCGGCAGACTGGCGCTTTTCGTCCATGGTGGTGGTGCTTCTTGGGCAATGTACCCGCTGTTTGGTTTTGTCTCCCGGTTTTCCTATGGTGGTCTTTCTTGCGGTGGTGAGGTATGTGTCTTGGTGCAGCCTGGGCTATGTTTTGCCCTTTGATGGTGTTCTGGCGTTATCTCGGCGAAGCGGCTGCGTACCGGTACTCCTCACTGGGTTACTTGCTCGGAGTTTCTCAGAGTTTCGTGTTTGTGGGTGTGTTTTTATGTTTATCTCTCTTCTCTTGTAATCATCCATGTGTACTCTGGTTCATTTGAACCTATCTTGTAGAGGTTGCAAAACCTCATAGGCAACATGAATGAAAAAATTCAGGTGGGGATTAACTCCCCCCCGGTGACAATTCAAAAAAAAAAAAAAAACCCTGGTAAGAACCACAAATAAAGGAAGCTAAACAGGTAATAATAAAACATAGCTCGTGCATTCACCGGTTTATCGATGACTTCTCGAAAACACCTGGCGGACAGTGGGTTTCTTAGCGTTGAGTCAAAGATTTGACTCATGTCATTGACCAGTAAAATTTTGGGCTGGTGCACATCAGCACATGCTCTGCTTCGTTCTTTTTTTTTACAGAGTGCAGACGCTAGCTAGTAGTAGATGCTGAGTAGTAGATTCAAGATCAAGGCCAGAATCACCATATGTGGTAGGGCTTAGTTCGTAGGGTTTATTCAAAGTTTCCGCTCAGCAACATTTGACTCATGTCATTAACCAGTCAAGATTTAGGCAGGCGCACATGCTCTGCTGCTTCGTTTTGTTATTTTACAGAGAATAGATGCTAGTCAGTGTGATGAACTGTTCCTGCCTAATTGTAGATCTCTGGGTCCTTCTTTGTAAAGCTTTGTGTAAAGATTAGGATCTCCAAAAACATCCAATCCTGTGGCTCCCTACCACAGTTTTGGATCACCTGTGACACCCAGAAAGTGTGCCATCGCCCGCCCACCAACTCATTCCGGGACTCGGAGCGATTGACCCACGGTTTACACTCAAAACCGTGCGTGGCCGACACCTTTTTGGTCAGCCAACAAGACAAGCCCATCTCCTCTCACTCGCTTAGCCAGTGCCCAGTACCCATTTTTCCCCATCAAGCATCAGTAGATCTCACGAAGGAAGATGTCGTCGACGACGGTGACCCGTGCCTACCTCGACCACAAGCTCGCCCTCGCCAAACGCTGCTCCAGAGGTATAACGATCGAATTCTTCAGATTTCTGTGCAGTATAGGCACAAGTCGTGCTGGTCATCGAGCTTATACGTGCAAATTTGCAATGCCTTTTTTTCAGAGGCAACGCTCGCCGGAGCAAAGGCGGCGGCAGTCGCCACGGTCGCATCTGCAGTCCCAACGGTGAGCATCTCTAATAGTCTATTCATGCATGCTAGTATCTCTGTTGCTGATTGAGATGTGATGAACTGTCAATGTGGTTCAGTTGGCGAGCGTCAGGATGCTGCCGTGGGCCAAGGCGAACCTGAACCCCACCGGGCAGGCCCTCATCGTCTGCACCGTCGCCGGGATGGCCTACTTCGTCGCCGCCGACAAGAAGATCCTGGCGCTGGCAAGGAGGCACTCGTACGAGCAGGCCCCCGACCACCTCAAGGACACCTCCTTCTCTGCCGCTGCTGCCCGTCACCATCCAGCATTCTTCAGGCCATGAGCTACCTATAGTGTTGCTGCTACTGCACGCACCGCCGTCAATGTCCAAATAACTTATGCTGCTGCATATTTTCCTCCGAAATGCTCATAATATGCTGTAAAATACTTAGTACAGTCTCTTTCAGAGAGATCGAGCGGTGCATTGTGCCTAATGCTGTAATCTGGTTTCACTATATACTGAATCGCTTCCGTCACAATTCACCTTCGCGTTGACCGTTCTTGCTCTTCGGAATCACCAAGAACAGCAGATCCTCGATATAGCAAAAGAACAAAATAAACTACATCACTATCAATATAAATAAAAAAATTGTACCTGAAGAAGAGCCTCTCGAATGCATACACATTTCGGATCTTATAGATTTAACACTTTCAACACAACTCTCCCAACCAGATTCAGGCTTTCCCATGTTGGCTCCTACAAAGGCAACTTATACGGTACCTTTTACCTCTCATAGTAGAGGGAGTGGTATGAATTACATTGACGGCTTAGATTAAACTACGAGATTAGGCCCAAGCCCAACATCCGTAAGTTGCAGTTACAAAAAAAGGTGGGATGACCGCAATCGACCTGACATTCACACGACCCCACCGCCGCCTGGTCCTGAGTCCTGACACCGCCGCCTCCACACAGCTCGAACTTCCTGCTGTTGTTGCCGGTGCTGGACGACCTCTTTTGACCGGGCGCCAGGGCTCGCCGCGTCGGACTGGCCGCAGAGCAGCGACAGCCCGAGCCTAAAGCTCCGCTTGCACGTCAGTGGTCGAACAAACGCGCTAAGGCTGCTCTAATGAACCCAAACATAATTTCTTAACCTGATTAGTAACAAAAGTTTGTCTAATCAGTTCCACTATAAATCGGCTAAAACTCGATTGCTATAAACTGACACCTAACCGCAACTAAGAGGGCATTGATCATGTCGTCAGAAAGAGTAATAATCTTGAACGTTTTTTCCTCTTAAGGCCAGCCCGTAGTTGGACTCTCTTCGGATTTTGGGCGGGGCCCATCCACGGCCTCTTTAGGTGGGGTGCCAAAATTTGTCAGTGGTATGAATCATACCTCTCATGTTTTTAGCTGTAGTATGAATTGTTGTTGGCCTTTGGATGGATTAAAATGAATGGATGCTACTTATTTGAGGGTACCATAAAACACCTCACAAAAAAGAGATGAACAGAAGGTCAGAAGCGGGCCTATACAGAAGTACAACACAATTTAACAAATTTAGGAATAGAGATTGAAGAATACCTAGGCTAGTACCACTTAGGGCACCTGCTATGGGAAAAACTGATAAAAAATAGCAGAAAAGAGGCACGCCAGAGGAAGGATGACACACCTATTCACGATCAATTCCCGATGGCACCCGTGGCCATTGGGTGTGGATGGAGCCAAACCAAACCCACACCCATGTTCTAAAATCTTACCCGCACCTAGGTACAGATTTGATCCCATGCCCGCACCCGGACGGGTGAAAAGAACACATGGGTAATACCTACATGTCAATCCAAATAATGCAACACGGCAATATCATTCCTTCACTGATTCAGCAAACCAAAACAAATGAAAAAGGAACAAAAAAAAATAGACCGGGTACGTGAAAGAAAACAGGACACGGGAGATGGAGAGGCCAAAAAAGGGACTGGAGAGACGAAAAGACGTGGGCGTCAATTTGGGGACATGGCGGAGGGCTAGGGAAAAGAGTTCAAAAAAAATTGAGCAACTGAGGAGGCAATTACCACTAGATTTTTGGATTTTTTATGGACATATCCTATTAAACAGAGGACCCACACATAGGAAGATAACAGGGTAGATGGTATGCGGGTATAAGTTTGGTATTCACATACCCACACCCTCCATACCCATTGGGTAGGGACTTTTTACCATTTACTTATTCATGAGTTAAAATTTTCTACCATACCCTTACCCTAATGGGTAAAAATCTGATGGGTAAGCGGGTAATGGGTAGAAACTAACGCGTCGCTTCGCTTCAGGCCGAAGAATCTGCATAAATGCATAAGTGATACAGAAAGAGGCGGTGAGCCGGCTACAGGATACAAACTAATGCGCCGCTTCGCTTCAGGAGTCTTTTCGTGCTCGTCGAACTCACACGCGTCGTGTCAATCAGCGCCCGACCTCATTGAGTTGGCTCCAATCGATTCCCGTGAGGGCGTGATATGAGTCAGGGAGGCCGATGGATCCTATGATAGGATTCGTAGCATAGAAAACAAAAAATTTCCTACCGCAAGAACGAAAACCAAGCCAAGATGCAATCTAGAAGATGGGAGCAACGAGAAGATCATGAGACTAACCCTCGAAGATTTCCAAAGCCTACGAGATTAGATCTCAATGTTGCAGAAGATGATCACTTGCCGCTTCAAAAGCGTGTAGAAGATCTTGACGGTGCCACAGTCGGGCAGCACCTCCGTACTCGGTCACACGTTCGGTGTTGATTACGACGTCCTTCTCCCCGTTCCAGCGGGCAACGGAAGTAATAGATTGATACGTCTCCAACGTATCTATAATTTCTTATGTTTCATGCTAGTTTTATGACAATACTTACATGTTTTATTCACACTTTATAATGTTTTTATGAATTTTCTGGGACTAACCTATTAACAAGATGCCGCAGTGCCAGTTCCTGTTGTTTTTGATTTCAGAAAAGTTGGTTTACAAATATTCTCGGAATTGGACGAAACAAAAGTCCATGGCCCCATTTTCCACGGAGTGTTCCAGAAGTCCGAAGAAGAGTCGAGGAAGGCCAGCAGGGGCCCACACCATAGGGCGGCGCGACAGTGGGCCCCCGCGCCAACATATGGGGAGGGAGCCCCCTGGCTCCCCCGACGCTGCCCCTTCGCCTATTTATTCCTTCGTCTCGGAAAACCCTAGTACCGAGAGCCAAAATACGAGAACAGTTTCAGAGACGCCGCCGCCGTCAACCCCATCTCGGGGTTCGGAAGATCTCTTCGGACCCCGGAGAGGGGAATCATCACCGGAGGGCTCTACATCACCATGCCCGCCTCCGGATTGATGCGTGAGTAGTTCATCCTTGGACTATGGGTCCATAGCGTAGCTAGATGGTTGTCTTCTCCTATTATGCCATCATGTTTAGATCTTGTGAGCTACCTATCATGATCAAGATCATCTATTTGTAATGCTACATGTTGTGTTTGTTGGGATCCGATGAATATGGAATACTATGTCAAGTTGATTATTGATCTATCATATATGTGTTATTTATGATCTTGCATGCTCTCCGTTGCTAGTAGAGGCTCTGGCCAAGTTGATACTTGTAACTCCAAGAGGGAGTATTTATGCTAGATAGTGGGTTCATGCCTCCATTGAATCTGGGACAGTGACAGAAAGTTCTAAGGTTGTGGATGTGCTGTTGCCACTAGGGATAAAACATCAATGCTTTGTCTAAGGATATTTGTATTGTTTACATTACACATAGTACTTAATGCAATTGTCTGTTGTTTGCAACTTAATACTGGGTGCGGATGCTAACCGAAGGTGGACTTTTTAGGCATAGATGCATGTGGATGGCGGTCTATGTTCTTTGTCGTAATGCCCTAAGTAAATCTCATAGTAGTCATCATGATATGTATGTGCATTGTTATGCCCTCTCTATTTGTCAATTGCCCAACCTGTAATTTGTTTACCCAACATGTTATTTATCTTATTGGAGAGACACCACTAGTGAACTGTGGACCCCGGTCCATTCTTTTACATCTGAAATACAACCTACTGCAATCATTGTTCTCTTTTGTTTACTGCAAGCAAACATCATTTTCCACACCATACGTTTAATCCTTTGTTTTCAGCAAGCCGGTGAGATTGACAACCTCACCGTTAAGTTGGGGCAAAGTATTTTGATTGTGTTGTGCAGGTTCCACGTTGCACCGGAATCCCGGTGTTGCGCCGCACTACACTCCTTCACCAACAACCTTGACGTGATCTTCATCTCCTACGGTTCGATAACCTTGTTTTCTTCTGAGGGAAAACTCGCTGTTGTACTCATCATACCTTCCTCTTGGGGTTCCCAACGGACGTGTGCTTTCACGTCACAAGCAACTACTTTTCTGGCGCCGTTGTTGGGGAGATCAAGACACGCTACAAGGGAGTCTCTCACACCCAATCTCTTTACTTTGTTTATTGTCTTGATTTATTTTATTTCCTGTCTTGTTTGCTTTCTTTATATCAAAAACACAAAAAAATTAGTTACTCGCATTTACTTTATCGGTTTACCCTTGTTTATTTCATCATGCTTCTCCCTAAGTTCACTTTGAAAGATATATCGGTAGGGAGTGGGTCTATCATTGGAAGAGATAATATAGAAGAATTTTTCAATCATGTTAGTAAGGTTGAAGATTTTAAAGATAGATCCTTGATAGAACTTGCTCCTAATTATGAAATTGCTATTGCCTCTTTAGTGCACATGTTGGAAGCTAGATTTGTTAATCTTAATCCTATAATGCAACATATGTTTCTTACACTCTTTGATAGGAAAGAAGGAGAGAAGAAAGATTTTGTTTTAGAAACCCTTCTTAAAGAATTTGGTGATGTAGCTAGGGAAGCTAGGAAAGTCTTTATTCAACATAAGATGCTTGGCTTTTATATCAATGTTGCAAATACCCTTGAAAGGATGGAAAAAGATAGGCTAAAGTACACTAATGAAGCCAATTGTGAGGGGGAGACTAAAGTACCAATACCTTATAAGCTCATAGGAATGCATGAGGCACTAGAAAAGAATTTTGATTGGATTGTTCCTGAAAACTTATTTGGGGAGGATAGTGAGCCTAAAAGTAATGAAAGAGGAGCTTGAAACTTACATAGATAAGATACAATGCATCGTTGAGAAAACTCCCAACTCCTCTGTTGATGCTTCTTCTCTTGATGTTACTTGATTTTCACTTTCTGCGCCTAGCTGAAAAGAAAAGCGCTTATGGGAGACAACCCATTATTTTATTTCTGCAATTTTTGTTTTATATTTGAGTCAAGGTGCTTGTTACTACTGTAGCAATACATTTGTATCTTTATTTTCTTGCATTGTTGTGCCAAGTAAAGTCTTTGATAGAAAGTTGATACTAGATTTGGATTTCTGCGCAGAAACAGATTTTTAGCTGTCACGAATTTGAGTTTTTCTCTCTGTAGAAGAATCTAAAAATTCTGAAAAAATTCATGAGTAATCCTCAGATATGTACGCAACTTTCATTCAACTGGAGCTTTTCCATCTGAGCATGTTAAGTGCCTCGAAAAAATCCGTCTTTACGGACTGTTCTGTTTTGACAGATTCTGCCTTTTATTTCGCATTGCCTCTTTTACTGTGTTTGAGTGGGTTTCTTTGCTCCATTAAATTTTAGTAACCTTGGGTAATGTCCATAAGTGTTGGGAGTGATTGTGTCCTTGCTGAACATGTGAATTTTTGATTATGCACTAACCCTCTAATGAGATTGCTTTGAGTTTGGTGTGAAGGAAGTTTTCAAGGATCAAGAGAGGAGGATGATATAATATGATCAAGAAGAGTGAAAAGTCTAAGCTTGGGGATGCTCCCTGGTTCATCCCTGCATATTTCGAGAAGACTCAAGCGTCTAAGCTTGGGGATGCCCAAGGCATCCCCTTCTTCATCAACAACTTATCAGGTCACCTCTAGTGAAACTATATTTTAATTCCGTCACATCTTATGTGCTTTATTTGGAGCGTCTGTGTGCTTTTATTTTTGTTTTGTTATCTTAGTTCCCTGAATAAATCGGATCCTAACATGCTTGTGTGGGAGAGAGACACTCTCCGCTTTTTCATTTGAACACTGGTGTTCTTCGTTTTATTTTTCATGTTCATGACAAAAGCTGAAAGCCGTGCACTTATTGCTATTTGGTTGGAAACAGAAATTGGTATATATTGTCTTGAATAATTTGATACTTGGCAATTGTTTTGAGCTCTCAAGTAGATCATGTTTAAGCTCTTGTATCATGTAGTTTAAACCTATTAGTGGAGAACTACCGTAGAGCTTGTTGAAATTTGGTTTGCATAATTGGTCTCTCTAAGGTCTAGATATTTTCTGGTAAAAGTGTTTGAGCAACAAGGAAGACAGTGTAGAGTCTTATAATGCTTGCAATATGTTCTTATGTAAGTTTTGTTGTACCGGTTTATACTTGTGTTTGCTTCAAACAACCTTGCTAGCCAAAGCCTTGTACTGAGAGGGAATGCTTCTCGTGCATCCAAAACCTTGAGCCAAAACCTATGCCATTTGTGTCCACCATAACTACCTACTATGTGGTATTTTTCTGCCATTCCAAGTAAATACTTCATGTGCTACCTTTAAACAATTCAAAACTTTATTACTCCTTATTTGTGTCAATGTTTTATAGCTCATGAGGAAGTATGTGGTGTTTTATCTTTCAATCTTGTTGGGCAGACTTTCACCAATGGACTAGTGGCATCATCCGCTTATCCAATAATTTTGCAAAAAGAGCTGGCAACGGGGTGCCCAGCCCCAATTAATTAACTTTCATTAATAATTCTCTTCACATGTTTTGCCCTGATTTATCAGTAAGCAACTTAATTTTGCAATAGACACTCCTCCATGGTATGTGAATGTTGGAAGGCACCCGAGGATTCGGTTAGCCATGGCTTGTGAAAGCAAAAGGTTGGGAGGAGTGTCATTTATAAATCAAACTAAAATACATGTGTAAACAAAAGAGAAGAGGGATGATCTACCTTGCTGGTAGAGATAACGTCCTTCATGGGAGCCGCTATTTGAAAGTCTGTTTGACAAGGGGTTAGAGTGCCCACTACCATTCGTTGACAACAACAAACACCTCTCAAAACTTTATTTTTATGCTCTCTATATGATTTCAAAACTTGAAAAGCTCTAGCACATGATTTAATCCCTGCTTCCTGATACGTCTCAAACATATCTATAATTTCTTATGTTCCATCCTACTTTTATGATGATACTCACATGTTTTATACACATTATATGTCATTATTATGCATTTTCCGGCACTAACCTATTGACGAGATGTCGAAGAGCCAGTTGTGTTTTTGTTTTTGGTTTCGAAATCCTAGTAAGGAAATATTCTCGGAATTGGACGAAATCAACGCCAGGGTCCTATTTTTGCACGAAGCTTCCAAGACCGAAGGAGTCACGAAGTGGGGCCACGAGGCGCCGCCACAACAGGCGGCGCGGCCAGAAGGGCCCGCACGGCCTGTTGTGTGGGGCCCCGTGGCGCCTCTTGACCTGCCCTTCCGCCTACTTAAAGCCTCCGTCGTGAAACCCCCAGCACCGAGAGCCACGATACGGAAAACCTTCCAGAGCCACCGCCGCCGCCAATCCCATCTCGGGGGATTCAGGAGATCGCCTCCGGCACCCTGCCGGAGAGGGGAATCATCTCCCGGAGGTCTCTTCATCGCCATGATCGCCTCCGGATCGATGTGTGAGTAGTCCACCCCTGGACTATGGGTCCATAGCAGTAGCTAGATGGTTGTCTTTCCTCATTGTGCTATCATGTTAGATCTTGTGAGCTGCCTATCATGATCAAGATCATCTATTTGTAATCCTTCATGTTGTGTTTGTTGGGATCCGATGAATATTGAATACTATGTCAAGTTGATTATCAATCTATCATATATGTTATTTATGTTCTTGCATGCTCTCCGTTGCTAGTAGAGGCTCTGGCCAAGTTGATACTTGTGACTCCAAGAGGGAGTATTTGTGCTCGATAGTGGGTTCATGCCTCCATTAAATCTGGGACAGTGACAGAAAGTTCTAAGGTTGTGGATGTGCTGTTGCTACTAGGGATAAAACATCGATGCTTTGTCTAAGGATATTTGTGTTGATTACATTACGCACCATACTTAATGCAATTGTCTGTTGTTTACAACTTAATACTGGAGGGGGTTCGGATGATAACCTGAAGGTGGACTTTTTAGGCATAGATGCATGCTGGATAGCGGTCTATGTACTTTGTCGTAATGCCCTGATTAAATCTCATAGTACTCATCATGATATATGTATGTGCATTGTTATGCCTTCTTTATTTTTCAATTGCCCAACTGTAATTTGTTCACCCAACATCTGCTATCTTATGGGAGAGACACCACTAGTGAACTGTGGACCCCGGTCCTATTCTTTACATCTGAAATACAACTGCAATTGTTCTTTACTGTTCTTCGCAAACAATCATCATCATCCACACTATACATCTAATCCTTTGTTTACAGCAAGCCGGTGAGATTGACAACCTCGCTGTTACGTTGGGGCAAAGTTCTGTGATTGTGTTGTGCAGGTTCCACGTTGGCGCCGGAATCCCTGGTGTTGCGCCGCACTACACTCTGCCACCATCAACCTTCAACGTGCTTCTTGGCCTACTGGTTCGATAAACCTTGGTTTCTTTCTGAGGGAAAACTGCTGTGCGCATCACACCTTCCTCTTGGGGTTCCCAACGGACATGACGCGCATCAAGACTTTTTCTGGCGCCGTTGCCGGGGAACTGAAGATAAGTTACACCACAAAGATTTCTAACTCCACATCAACTACACGCAAAGAATCGTTTTCCGCGCCGTTGCTGGGAGATCAAGACACGCTGCAAGGGGAGTCTCCACTTCCAATCTCTTTACTTTGTTTTCGTCTTGCTTTACTTTACTTTATTTACTACCTTGTTTGCTGCACTTATATCAAAACACAAAAAAATTAGTTGCTAGTTTTACTTTATTTACTGTCCTACTCTCTATATCAAAAACACAAAAAAAATTAGTTACTTGCATTTACTTTATCTAGTTTTCTTTATTTACTACTGCTAAAATGGGTACTGTTGAGAATACTAAGTTGTGTGACTTCACTAGCACAAATAATAATGATTTCCTATGCACACCTATTGCTCCACCTGCTACTACAGCAGAATTCTTTGAAATTAAACCTGCTTTATTGAATCTTGTTATGAGAGAGCAATTTTCTGGTGTTAGTTCTGATGATGCTGCTGCCCATCTTAATAATTTTGTTGAACTATGTGAAATGCAAAAGTATAAGGATGTAGATGGTGACATTATAAAATTGAAATTGTTTCCTTTCTCCTTAAGAGGAAGAGCTAAAGATTGGTTGCTATCTCTGCCTAGAAATAGTATTGATTCATGGACTAAATGTAACGATGCTTTTATTGGTAGATATTATCCTCCCGCTAAAATTATATCTTTGAGAAGTAGCATAATGCATTTCAAGCAATTAGATAATGAACATGTTGCTCAAGCATGGGAGAGAATGAAATCTTTGGTAAAGAATTGCCCAACCCATGGACTGACTACTTGGATGATCATCCAAACCTTTTATGCAGGATTGAATTTTTCTTCACGGAACCTATTGGATTCAGCTGCTGGAGGTACCTTTATGTCCATCACTTTGGGGGCGGCAACAAAGCTTCTTGATGATATGATGATAAATTACTCTGAATGGCACACGGAAAGAGCTCCACAAGGTAAGAAGGTAAATTCTGTTGAAGAAACCTCTTCCTTGAGTGATAAGATTGATGCTATTATGTCTATGCTTGTGAATGGTAGATCTAATGTTGATCCTAATAATGTTCCTTTAGCTTCATTGGTTGCCCAAGAAGAACATGTTGATGTGAACTTCATTAAAAATAATAATTTCAACAACAATGCTTATAGGAATAATTCTGGTAACAACTATAGGCCATATCCTTCTGCTAATGGTAATGGTTATGGTAATTCTTATGGGAATTCTTACAACAATAATAGGAGTGTACCCTCTGGTCTTGAAGCCATGCTTAAAGAATTTATTAGTACACAAACTGCTTTTAACAAATTTGTTGAGGAAAAGCTTGATAAAATTGATATTCTTGCTTCTAAGGTTGATAGACTTGCCTCTGATGTTGATCTTTTAAAATTGAAAGTTATGCCTAATAAGGATATTGAAAATAAAATTGTTACTACAGCAAATGTCATCCAAGTTAGAATTAATGAGAATATTAGATTGATGGCTGAATTGCATGCTAGGTGGGAAAGAGAAGAAAATGAAAAACTAGCTAAAGAGAATAATGTAGCTAAAGTTTGGACTATTACCACCACTAGCAATGTTAATGATTCACATGTTTCTACACCTCCTACTATCAATGGTAAAATAATTGGTGTTGGCAATGTTACTACTCCTAGTGCGAAGCATGCAAAATTACCTGAAACTGCTAAAACTGCTGAAATTGATAAAACTGCTGAAATTTTTCGAAATATTGGGGACAATGATCCCATTGCTGTAGATCATAATGTTTTAGACTTTGATGATTGCCACATCTCTGAAGTCATAAAGTTCTTACAAAAGCTTGCTAAAAGTCCCAATGCTAGTGCTATAAATTTGGCCTTTACAAAACATATTACGAATGCTCTCATAAAAGCTAGAGAAGAGAAACTAAAACTTGAAACCTCTATTCCTAGAAAGTTGGAAGATGGTTGGGAGCCCATCATTAAGATGAGGGTCAATGATTTTGATTGTAATGCTTTATGTGATCTTGGTGCAAGTATTTCTGTTATGCCTAAGAAAATTTATGATATGCTTGACTTGCCACCATTGAAAAATTGTTATTTGGATGTTAATCTTGTTGATAATGCTATAAAGAAACCTTTGGGGAGGATTGATAATGTTCGTATTATGGTTAACAATAACCTTGTCCCCTTTGATTTTGTTGTCTTGGATATTGAATGCAATGCATCTTGTCCCATTATATTGGGAAGACCTTTTCTTCGAACTGTTGGTGCCATCATTGATATGAAGGAAGGTAATATTAAATATCCATTTCCTCTCAAGAAAGGTATGGAACACTTCCCTAGAAAGAGAATGAAGTTAACTTATGATTCTATTATTAGAACAACTTATGATGTTGATGCTTCGTCTCTTGACAATACTTGATTCACACTTTCTGCGCCTAGCTGAAAGGCGTTAAAGAAAAGCGCTTATGGGAGACAACCCATTATTTTACTTCTGCACTTTATTTTATATTTGAGTCTTGGAAGTTGTTTACTACTGTAGCAACCTCTCCTTATCTTTATTTTATTGCATTGTTGTGCCAAGTAAAGGTCTTTGATAGTAAAGTCAATACTAGATTTGGATTACTGCGCAGAAACAGATTTCTTGCTGTCACGAATTTCGACCTGCCTCTCTGTAGGTAGCTCAGAAAAATCTGCCAATTTACGTGCGTGATCCTCAGATATGTACGCAACTTTCATTCAATTTGGGAATTTTTATTTGAGCAAGTCTGGTGCCTCAATAAAATCTGTCTTTACGGACTGTTCTGTTTTGACAGATTCTGCCTTGTATTTCGCATTGCCTCTTTTGCTATGTTGGATGAATTTCTTTGTTCCATTAATGTCCAGTAGCTTTGTGCAATGCCCAAAAGTGTTAAGAATGATTATGTCACCTCTGAATATATGAATTATGCACTGACCCTCTAATGAGTTTGTTTCGAGTTTGGTGTGGAGGAAGTTTTCAAGGGTCAAGAGAGGAGGATGATACAATATGATCAAGAAGAGTGAAAAGTCAAAGCTTGGGGATGCCCCCGTGGTTCATCCCTGCATATTTTAAGAAGACTCAAGCGTCTAAGCTTGGGGATGCCCAAGGCATCCCTTCTTCATCGACAACTTATCAGGTTCCTCTAGTGAAACTATATTTTTATTCCGTCACATCTTATGTGCTTTACTTGGAGCGTCTATTTTCTTTTGCTTTTTGTTTTTGTTTTTGTTTGAATAAGATCGGATCCTAGCATTCTTTGTGTGGGAGAGAGACACGCTCCGCTATTTCGTATGAACACATGTGTTCTTAGCTTCATCTTTAATGTTCATTGCGAAAGTTGGACTATTTCATTCATTGTTATATGGTTGGAAACGGAAAATGCCGCATGTGGTAAATGGTTTAATGTCTTGAATAATGTGATACTTGGCAATTGTTGTGCTCATATAGATCATGTTTAAGCTCTTGCATCATGTACCTTGTACTCATTAATGAATAACTACATAGAGCTTGTTAAAATTTGGTTTGCATGATTGATCTCTAGAGTCTAGATATTTTCTGGTTGAGGTGTTTGAACAACAAGGAGACAATGTAAAGTCTTATAATAGTTACAATATGTTCATATGTGAGCTTTGCTGCACCTTTTATACTTGAGTTTGCTTCAAACAACCTTGCTAGCCTAGCCTTGTATTGAGAGGAATTCTTCTCATGCATCCAAATCCTTGAGCCAATAACTATGCCATTTGTGTCCACCATACCTACCTACCACATGGTATTTCTCCACCATTCCAAAGTACATTACTTGAGTGCTACCTTTAAAATTTCCATTCTTTACCTTTACAATATATAGCTCATGGGACAAAATAGCCTTAAAAACTATCGTGGTGAAGAATATGTACTTATGTGTCTTATTTCTTAGTAAGTTGCTTGTTGAGCGGTAACCATGTTTCTGGGGACGCCATCAACTTTTACCTTTGTTGAATATCATGTGAGTTGCTATGCATGTTTGTCTTGTCTGAAGTAAGGGAGATTTTCATGATCAAATGGTTTGAGTATGCATACTGTTAGAGAAGAACATTGGGCCGCTAACTAAAGCCATGATTCATGGTGGAAGTTTCAGTTTGGACAATCAATCCTCAATCTCTTATGAGAATATTAACTGTTGTTGAATGCTTATGCATAAAAGAGGAGTCCATTATCTGTTGTCTATGTTGTCCCGGTATGGATGTCTAAGTTGAGAATAATCAAAAGCGAGAAATCCAATGCGAGCTTTCTCCTTAGACCTTTGTACAGGCGGCATAGAGGTACCCCTTTGTGACACTTGGTTGAAACATATGCTATGCAATGATAATCCGTGTTAATCCAAGCTAATTAGGACAAGGTGCGGGCACTATTGGTATACTATGCATGAGGCTTGCAACTTATAAGATATCTTATACATAACACATATGCTTTATTACTACCGTTGACAAAATTGTTTCTTGTTTTCAAAATGAAAAGCTCTAGCACAAATATAGTAATCAATGCTTCCCTCTGCGAAGGGCCTATCTTTTACTTTATTGTTGAGTCAGTTTGCCTATTCTTTCTATCTTAGAAGC
Source organism: Lolium multiflorum (assembly GCA_030979885.1). Classification (NCBI taxonomy): domain Eukaryota; kingdom Viridiplantae; phylum Streptophyta; class Magnoliopsida; order Poales; family Poaceae; genus Lolium; species Lolium multiflorum. The sequence goes on from CM061753.1 coordinate 16,555,268, forward strand.
AAACACTTGTATCAACTGTGTGCATTGATTCTTACATGTTTACTTATTGCACTTGTTATATTGCTTTGTGTTGACAATTATCCATGAGATATACATGTTGAAGTTGAAAGCAACCGCTGAAACTTTATCTTCCTTTGTGTTGCTTCAATGCCTTTACTTTGAATTTATTGCTTTATGAGTAACTCTTATGCAAGTCTTATTGATGCTTGTCTTGAAAGTATTATTCATGAAAAGTCTTTGCTATATGATTCATTTGTTTACTCATTATCTTCATCATTGCTTCGAATCGCTCCATTCATCTCATATGCTTTACAATAGTATGATCAAGATTATGATAGCATGTCACTTCAGAAATTATCTTTGTTATCGTTTACCTACTCGAGGCGAGTAGGAACTAAGCTTGGGGATGCTTGATACGACCCAAACGTATCTATAATTTCTTATGTTCCATGCTACTTTTATGATGATACTCACATGTTTTATACACATTATATGTCATTATTATGCATTTTCCGGCACTAACCTATTGACGAGATGCCGAAGAGCCAGTTGCTGTTTTCTGCTGTTTTTGGTTTCAGAAATCCTAGTAAGGAAATATTCTCGAATTGGACGAAATCAACGCCCAGGGTCCTATTTTTGCACGAAGCTTCCAGAAGACCGAAGGAGTCACAAAGTGGGACCACGAGGCGCCACCACAACAGGGCGGCACGGCCAGCAAGGGGCCCGCGCGTTGTGTGGGCCCCGTGGCGCCTCTTGACCTGCCCTTCCGCCTACTTAAAGCCTCCGTCGCGAAACCCCCAGCACCGAGAGCCACGATACGGAAAACCTTCCAGAGACGCCGCCGCCGCCAATCCCATCTCGGGGGATTCAGGAGATCGCCTCCGCACCCTGCCGGAGAGGGGAATCATCTCCCGGAGGTCTCTTCATCGCCATGATCGCCTCCGGATCGATGTGTGAGTAGTCCACCCCTGGACTATGGGTCCATAGCAGTAGCTAGATGGTTGTCTTCTCCTCATTGTGCTATCATGTTAGATCTTGTGAGCTGCATATCATGATCAAGATCATCTATTTGTAATCCTTCATGTTGTGTTTGTTGGGATCCGATGAATATTGAATACTATGTCAAGTTGATTATCAATCTATCATATATGTTATTTATGTTCTTGCATGCTCTCCGTTGCTAGTAGAGGCTCTGGCCAAGTTGATACTTGTGACTCCAAGGGGAGTATTTATGCTTGATAGTGGGTTCATGCCTCCATTAATCTGGGACAAGTGAGAAAGTTCTAAGGTTGTGGATGTGCTGTTGCTACTAGGGATAAAACATCGATGCTTTGTCTAAGGATATTTGTGTTGATTACATTACGCACCATACTTAATGCAATTGTCTGTTGTTTAAAACTTAATACTGGAGGGGGTTCGGATGATAACCTGAAGGTGGACTTTTTAGGCATAGATGCATGCTGGATAGCGGTCTATGTACTTTGTCGTAATGCCCTGATTAAATCTCATAGTACTCATCATGATATATGCATGTGCATTGTTATGCCTTCTTTATTTGTCAATTGCCTGTAATTTGTTCACCCAACATCTGCTATCTTATGGGAGAGACACCACTAGTGAACTGTGGACCCCGGTCCTATTTACATCTGAAATACAATCTGCTGCAATTGTTCTTTACTGTTTCTTCAAACAATCATCATCATCCACACTATACATCTAATCCTTTGTTTACAGCAAGACGGTGAGATTGACAACCTCGCCGTTACGTTGGGGCAAAGTACTGTGATTGTGTTGTGCAGGTTCCATGTTGGCGCCGGAATCCCTGGTGTTGCGCCGCACTACACTCCGCCACCATCAACCTTCAACGTGCTTCTTGGCTCCTACTGGTTCGATAAACCTTGGTTTCTTTCTGATGGAAAACTTACTGCTGTGCGCATCACACCTTCCTCTTGGGGTTCCCAACGGACGTGTCATCTACGCGCATCACTTCCCTCTACGAAGGGCCTTTCTTTTACTTTATGTTGAGTCAGTTTACCTACTTCTTTCTATCTTAGAAGCAAACACTTGTGTCAACTGTGTGCATTGATTCTTACATGCTTGCTTATTGCACTCATCATATTACTTTGTGTTGACAATTATCCATGAGATATACATGTTGAAAGTTGAAAGCAATTGCTAAAACTTAAATCTTCCTTTGTGTTGCTTCAAAACCTTTTATTAAGAATCTATTGCTTTATGAGTTAACTCTTATGAAAGACTTTTTGATGCTTGTCTTGAAAGTACTATTCATGAAAAGTTTTTGCTATATGATTCAGTTGTTTAGTCATTATCTTTTTGTTAGCAAACTATAGACCATTGCTTTGAGTCACTTCATTCATCTCATATGCTTTACAATAGTATTGATCAAGATTATGTTGGTAGCATGTCACTTCAGAAATTATTCTTTTTATCGTTTACCTACTCGAGGGCGAGTAGGAACTAAGCTTGGGATGCTTGATACGTCTCCAACGTATCTATAATTTCTTATGTTCCATGCTAGTTTTATGACAATACTTACATGTTTTATTCACACTTTATAACGTTTTTATGCATTTTCTGGGACTAACCTATTAACAAGATGCCGTAGTGCCAGTTCCTGTTTTCTGCTATTTTTGATTTCAGAAAAGTTGGTTTACAAATATTCTCGGAATTGGACGAAACAAAAGCCCATGGCCCTATTTTCCACGGAGTGTTCCAGAAGACCGAAGAAGAGTCGAGAAGGCCAGCAGGGGGCCCACACCATAGGGTGCGCGCGGGGGGCCCCCGGTCCGACATATGGGGAGGGAGCCCCCTAGATCCCCCGACGCTGCCCCTTCGCCTATTTATTCCTTCGTCTCAGAATACCCTAGTACCGAGAGCCAAAATACGAGAACAGTTCCAGAGACGCCGCCGCCGTCAAACCCATCTCGGGGGTTCGAAGATCTCTCCGCACCCTGCCGAGAGGGGAATCATCACCGGAGGGCTCTACATCACTATGCCCGCCTCCGGATTGATGCGTGAGTAGTTCATCCTTGGACTATGGGTCCATAGCAGTAGCTAGATGGTTGTCTTCTCCTATTATGCCATCATGTTTAGATCTTGTGAGCTGCCTATCATGATCAAGATCATCTATTTGTAATGGTACATTTTGTGTTTGTTGGGATCCGATGAATATGGAATACTATGTCAAGTTGATTATTGATCTATCATATATGTGTTATTTATGATCTTGCATGCTCTCCGTTGCTAGTAGAGGCTCTGGCCAAGTTGATACTTGTAACTCATCCAAGAGGGAGTATTTATGCTAGATAGTGGGTCCATGCCTCCATTGAATCTGGGACAGTGACAGAAAGTTCTAAGGTTGTGGATGTGCTGTTGCCACTAGGGATAAAACATCAACGCTTTGTCTACGGATATTTGTATTGTTTACATTACGCACGTACTTAATGCAATTGTCTGTTGTTTGCAACTTAATACTGGAAGGGGTGCGGATGCTAACCCGAAGGTGGACTTTTTAGGCATAGATGCATGCGGATGGCGGTCTATGTTCTTTGTCGTAATGCCTAAGTAAATCTCATAGTAGTCATCATGATATGTATGTGCATTGTTATGCCCTCTCTATTTGTCAATTGACCAACTGTAATTTGTTTACCCAACATGTTATTTATCTTATTGGAGAGACACCACTAGTGAACTGTGGACCCCGGTCCATTCTTTTACATCTGAAATACAACCTACTGCAATCATTGTTCTCTTTTGTTTACTGCAAGCAAACATCATTTTCCATACCATACGTTTAATCCTTTGTTTTCGGCAAGCCGGTGAGATTGACAACCTCACTGTTAAGTTGGGGCAAAGTATTTTGATTGTGTTGTGCAGGTTCCACGTTGGCACCGGAATCCCCGGTGTTGCGCCGCACTACGTCCTTCACCAACAACCTTCACGTGATCTTCATCTCCTACCGGTTCGATAACCTTGGTTTCTTACTGAGGGAAAACTCGCTGCTGTACTCATCATACCTTCCTCTTGGGGTTCCCAACGGACGTGTGCTTTACCGTCACAAGCATAGATCCTCCTCGGAATCCCGACAGCACGACGGCGTGGTGGCGGTGGTGGTGTAGAACTCCGGCAGGGCTTCGCCTAAGCACTACTAGAGGTGTATGAGGAGGAGGGGCGGCTAGGGTTTCGGGAGAGGGGGGCGCCGGCCTTGGTGCCTTGGTACGTCCAAAACGTATCTACTTTCCCGAACACTTTTGCTATTGTTTTGCCTCTAATTTATGTATTTTGGATACAACTAACACGGACTAACGCTGTTTTCAGCAGAATTGCCCTGGTGTCTTATTTTTGTGCAGAAACTCAACTTTCAGGAAAATCCCCGGAAATAATCGCAATGGGCCTATTTTCACAGAAGATTGACGGAGCCAGAAGACGAGACGGAGGGGGGCCACGAGGCGCCCACCCCACAAGGCGGCGTGGTGGGCCCCTGGGCCGCGCCGCCCTATGGTGGCATCGCCTCGGGCAGCCCTTGATACGTCTCCAACGTACCTATAATTTCTGATGTTCCATGCTTGTTTTATGACAATACTTACATGTTTTGCTTGCACTTTATAATGTTTTTATGCATTTTCCGGAACTAACCTATTAACAAGATGCCGAAGTGCCGTTCTGTTTTCTGTTGTTTTTAGTTCCGAAAGGCTGTTCGGGCAATATTCTCGGAATCGGACGAAATCAACGCCCATAACCTTATTTTTCCCGGAACCTTCCAGAAAGTCGGAGTGGGACCAGAGGGGAGCCCTGGGGGCCTGATACATCTCAAACGTATCTATAATTTCTTATGTTCCATGCTACTTTTATGATGATACTCACATATTTTATACACATTATATGTCATTATTATGCATTTTTCGGCACTAACCTATTGACAAGATGCCGAAGAGCCAGTTGCTGTTTTCTATTTTTGGTTTCAGAAATCCTAGTAAGGAAATATTCTCGGAATTGGACGAAATCAACGCCAGGGGCCTATTTTTCCACGAAGCTTCCAAGACCGAGGAGAAGTGGGGCCACGAGGCGACGCCACACTAGGGCGGCACGGCCCAGGTGCTGGCCACGCGGGTCTGTTGTGTGGGCCCCTCGTGACGCCCCCCTGACCTACCTTTCCGCCTACTTAAAGCCTTCGTCGCGAATACCCTGGTACCGAGAGCCACGATACGGAAAACCTTCCAGAGATGCCGCCGCCGCCAATCCCATCTCGGGGGATTCAGGAGATCGCCTCCGACACCCTGCCGGAGAGGGGAATCATCTCCCGGAGGTCTCTTCATCGCCATGATCACCTCCGGATCGATGTGTGAGTAGTTCACCCCTGGACTATGGGTCCATAGCAGTAGCTAGATGGTTGTCTTCTCTCGTTGTGCTATCATGTTAGATCTTGTGAGCTGCCTATCAGATCATCTATTTGTAATCCTACATGTTGTGTTTGTTGGGATCCGATGAATATTGAATACTATGTCAAGTTGATTATCAATCTATCATATATGTTTATGTTCTTGCATGCTCTCCGTTGCTAGTAGAGGCTCTGGCCAAGTTGATACTTGTGACTCCAAGAGGGAGTATTTATGCTCGATAGTGGGTTCATGCCTCCATTAAATCTGGGGACAGTGACAGAAAGTTCTAAGGTTGTGGATGTGCTGTTGCCACTAGGGATAAAACATCGATGCTTTGTCTAAGGATATTTGTGTTGATTACATTACGCACCATACTTAATGCAATTTCTGTTGTTTGCAACTTAATACTGGAAGGGGTTCGGATGATAACCTGAAGGTGGACTTTTTAGGCATAGATGCATGCTGGATAGCGGTCTATGTACTTTGTCATAATGCCCTGATTAAATCTCATAGTACTCATCATGATATATGTATGTGCCACTACAAGAAAAGTTCTGATAGACAACGTCTCAAAATCGTCCGCTAAGGGGTATTTTTCGTCGCCTATGGGCCTAACCCGACGATATGGGTTCTGTTGTCGAAACTGCGTCAGGCAAAGTCCTACGACGATTTTTTCGGTCCGTCGCGCTTGGGCGCCTTCCACCACGGAAAATCGGACCGTTGCGAAGTGTTTCCGGAGCCCATTGATGCGACGTCATGCAACCGACACGTGGCGACGCCGTTATCCGTAGTTAACGCGCGTTAACCCGAAACCCCGTGGTAGATGGTAGGCCCACACGAGGCCCGCCACGTCTTAAGCGGGCCGGCCCATTAAGTTTGCGGGCCGGGCCAGCTGACTTAGTTTGACCGGTCAACTATATAGCTGGGCTGGTCCATTAGTTACGTGGGCCGGGCCTAACCTCTACGGTTGACTAGTCAAAACTTTAATGGGCCAGCCCACTAAGCATGTGGGCCGGGCCGAATGCACTCGTTTGACCGGTCAACAGGCAAAAGGGCCGGCCCGCAAGACATGTGGGACCCACTTTCCTGTTATCGGGCCAACCCATTTAACAAGTGGGGTCTGATACGTCCCAAACGTATCTATAATTTCTTATGTTCCATGCTACTTTTATGATGATACTCACATGTTTTATACACATTATATGTCATTATTATGCATTTTCCGGCACTAACCTATTGACGAGATGCCGAAGAGCCAGTTTTCTGCTGTTTTTGGTTTCAGAAATCCTAGTAAGGAAATATTCTCGGAATTGGACGAAATCAACGCCAGGGTCCTATTTTTCCACGAAGCTTCCAAAAGTCCGAAGAGGAACGGTGGGGCCACGAGGCGGCCACACACTAGGGCGGCGCGGCCTGGGCCTTGGCCGCGCCGGCCTGTTGTGTGGGGCCCTCGTGTGGCCCCCTGACCTACCCTTCCGCCTACATATAGTCTTCGTCGCGAAAACCCCAGTACTGAGAGCCACGATACGGAAAACCTTCCAGAGATGCCGCCGCCGCCAATCCTATCTCGGGGGATTCAGGAGATCGCCCGCACCCTGCCGGGAGAGGGGAATCATCTCCGGAGGTCTCTTCATCGCCATGATCGCCTCCGGATCGATGTGTGAGTAGTCCACCCCTGGACTATGGGTCCATAGCAGTAGCTAGATGGTCGTCTTCTCCTCATTCTGCTATCATGTTAGATCTTGTGAGCTGCCTATCATGATCAAGATCATCTATTTGTAATGCTACATGTAGTGTTTGTTGGGATCCGATGAATATTGAATACTATGTCAAGTTGATTATCAATCTATCATATATGTTATTTATGTTCTTGCATGCTCTCCGTTGCTAGTAGAGGCTCTGGCCAAGTTGATACTTGTGACTCCAAGAGGGAGTATTTATGCTCGATAGTGGGTTCATGCCTCCATTAAATCTGGGACAGTGACAGAAAGTTCTAAGGTTGTGGATGTGTTGCTACTAGGGATAAAACATCGATGCTTTGTCTAAGGATATTTGTGTTGATTACATTACGCACCATACTTAATGCAATTGTCTGTTGTTTACAACTTAATACTGGAAGGGGTTCGGATGATAACCTGAAGGTGGACTTTTTAGGCATAGATGCATGCTGGATAGCGGTCTATGTACTTTGTCGTAATGCCCTGATTAAATCTCATAGTACTCATCATGATATATGTATGTGCATTGTTATGCCTTCTTTATTTGTCAATTGCCCAACTGTAATTTGTTCACCCAACATCTGTTTATCTTATGGGAGAGACACCACTAGTGAACTGTGGACCCCCCTATTCTTTACATCTGAAATACAATCTACTGCAATTGTTCTTTACTGTTCTTCGCAAACAATCATCATCATCCACACTATACATCTAATCCTTTGTTTTAGCAAGCCGGTGAGATTGACAACCTCACCGTTACGTTAAAGCACTGTGATTGTGTTGTGCAGGTTCCACATTGGCGCCGGAATCCCAGGTGTTGCGCCGCACTACACTCCGCTGCCATCAACCTTCAACGTGCTTCTTGGCTCCTACTGGTTCGATAACCTTGGTTTCTTACTGAGGAAAACTTGCTGCTGTGCGCATCACACCTTCCTCTTGGGGTTCCCAACGGACGTGTCATCTGCGCGCATCAAGCTCTTTTCTAGCGCCGTTGCCGGGAGATCAAGACGCTGCAAGGGGAGTCTCCACTTCCAATCTCTTTACTTTGTTTTTGTCTTGCTTTATTTTATTTACTACTTTGTTTGCTGCACTTAATCAAAAACACAAAAAAATTAGTTGCTAGTTTTACTTTATTTACTGTCTTGCTCTCTATATCAAAAACACAAAAAAAATAGTTACTTGCATTTACTTTATTTAGTTTGCTTTATTTACTACTGCTAAAATGGGTACTGTTGAGAATACTAAGTTGTGTGACTTCACTAGCACAAATAATAATGATTTCCTATGCACACCTATTGCTCCACCTGCTACTACAGCAGAATTCTTTGAAATTAAACCTGCTTTACTGAATCTTGTTATGAGAGAGCAATTTTCTGGTGTTAGTTCTGATGATGCTGCTGCCCATCGTAATAATTTTGTTGAACTATGTGAAATGCAAAAGTATAAGGATGTAGATGGTGACATTATTAAATTAAAATTGTTTCCTTTATCCTTAAGAGGAAGAGCTAAAGATTGGTTGCTATCTCTGCCTAGAAATAGTATTGATTCATGGACTAAATGTAAGGATGCTTTTATTGGTAGATATTATCCTCCCGCTAAAATTATATCTTTGAGAAGTAGCATAATGAATTTCAAGCAATTAGATAATGAACATGTTGCTCAAGCATGGGAGAGAATGAAATCTTTGGTAATGAATTGCCCAACCCATGGACTAACTACTTGGATGATTATCCAAACCTTTTATGCAGGATGAATTTTTCTTCGCGGAACCTATTGGATTCAGCTGCTGGAGGTACCTTTATGTCCATCACTTTGGGGGCGGCAACAAAGCTTCTTGATAATATGATGATAAATTACTCTGAATGGCACACGGAAAGGGCTCCACAAGGTAAGAAGGTAAATTCCGTTGAAGAAGCCTCTTCCTTGAATGATAAGATTGATGCTATTATGTCTATGCTTGTGAATGGTAGATCTAATGTTGATCCTAATAATGTTCCTTTAGCTTCATTGGTTGCCCAAGAAGAACATGTTGATGTGAATTTCATTAAAAGTAATAATTTCAACAACAATGCTTATAGGAATAATTCTGGTAACAACTATAGGCCATATCCTGCTGCTAATGGTAATGGTTATGGTAATTCTTATGGGAATTCTTACAACAATAATAGGAATGTACACCCTGGTCTTGAAGCCATGCTTAAAGAATTTATTAGTACACAAACTGCTTTTAACAAATCTGTTGAAGAAAAGCTTGATAAAATTGATATTCTTGCTTCTAAGGTTGATAGACTTGCCTCTGATGTTGACCTTTTAAAATTGAAAGTTATGCCTAATAAGGATATTGATAATAAGATTGTAACTACAGCAAATGCCATCCAAATTCGAATTAATGAAAATATTAGATTGATGGCTGAATTGCATGCTAGGTGGGAAAGAGAAGAAAATGAAAAACTTGCTAAAGAGAATAATGTAGCTAAAGTTTGTGAAAGTGCATGGAGCCCCCATGTGTGGTTTTGGTAATTAATGACAATCCCTATGGACTAATGTTTGCATTGAGTTATATTTGTAGGAGTTGTCCATAGGGAATTCTTGAACCATTTGTTGGCTTCAAGGTTGCAATAAGAAGAAATTGATGAAGGATATCAAGTGTCAAGTATGTCTTGAAGATGAAGATGAAGTGAGCCCTCAACTTCAAGACATGAAGATGAAGTGCAAGTTCAAGATGAGCCATCTCGAAGAGATCCTTTGCTTGAGTCTTGCCATCCATATGGTGATCATGGATATGTGAAGATGCGCGAAGAAGAAGCTCTCCCATGGTGGATTATGGGGGAGCAATCCACATGGTGGTCATGGTTATGTGAAGATGCGCCGAAGAAGAAGCTCTCCCATGGTGGATTATGGGGGAGCAATCCACAAGACTTCGTCAAGCAAGCACAAGCAAGAAAGGCGTTCCATCTTGTTGAGGTCAAGATCGTCGTCATCGAGCTCAAGTGGAATGCGCAAGTATAAGGTTTGCTCTTGATAGGGTTTCTTTCTCACCGGTCTCATAGTGTAGTTGGAGACCGGTTTATAGTTTAGTTGCCGTACTATCAAGAGGGCTCTCGAGTGAGTAACTCGATCGTATCGTTCGGAGAGAGCTCAAACCTTTGCATCCTTGCATCATCTTTCTTGGTTGTTATTTGGATCTTATCCATGTGATGTTTTAGAGCTTGTGCTTATTCTCATGACAAGCTCTAGTTCATCGAAAACGGATTTTGCATAGGTCACCGGAAGTTCCGCCCTAGTTCCGCCCACACTCACCATCACCGTCGTAAGGGATCTTCCGGCCCCGTGGCCGAACTTCCGATGTTTCTCAAAGGTGCATAACTTAGATCCGAGTGGAATCTGCCGGAACTTCCGGTCCCTGTGACCGGAACTTCCGGTGTTATACAGAAACGTGCATAACGGTCAGATCTGGAGCACCTTCTCATATAAATACCTTTCTCCCCCATTGGAACAAGGTTGCTTCTCTCACTCTCTCTCTCCTCCATTGTTGAACTAGAGAAGCTTGCACTATCTCTCAATCCCTCCATGATTCTTGCCCCCATTTGAGGGAAAAGAGAGAGGAGATCTAGATCTACATTTCTACCAATCAAATCCATCTCTTTGTGAGTGGAACTCTCTAGATCTTGATCTTGGTGTTCTTTGTGAATTCCTTTGTTCTTCCTCTCTTATTCCCCCAATAGCTTTTGTAGCTTTGTTGGAATTTGAGAGAGAAGGACTTGAGCATCTTTGTGGTGTTCTTGCCATTGCATTTGGTGCATCGGTTTGAGTTCTCCACGGTGATTCGTGGTGGTGAAAGCAAGAAGGTTGTTACTCTTGGGTTCTTGGAACCCTAGACGGATTCTACACCTTTGTGGCGATTTGTTGGGAGCCTCCAATTAAGTTGTGGATGTGTGCCCCAATCTTTGTGTAAGGCCCGGTTTCCGCCTCGAAGGAAATCCCTTAGTGGAACCGTGACCTAGGCCTTTGTGGCGAGGGTCACCGGAGATTTAGGTGAGGCGCCTTCGTGGCGTTCGGTGTGTGGTGTGAGTACCGCATCTTGGGGTGAGGCCTTTGTGGCGTTGGTGTGCATCGAGCAACCACACCTCAAGGTGAGCCTCTTGTGGCGTTCGGGAGCACTAAGCAACCGCACCTCTCCACCGGAGATTAGCACTCGCAAGAGTGTGAACTCCGGGATAAATCATCGTCTCCCGCGTGCCTCGGTTATCTCTATACCCGAGCTCTTTACTTATGCACTTTACCTTGTGATAGCCATCATGCTTGAAGTTATATATATCTTGCTATCACATACTTGCTTGTATTGCTTAGCATAAGTTGTTGGTGCACATAGGTGAACTCTTGCTTAGAATAAGTTGTTGGTGCACATAGGTGAACCATAGTATATAGGCTTTGGGCTTGACAAAGTAAACGCTAGTTTTATTCCGCATTTGTTAAGCCCATCTCGTAAAAGTTTTAAATCGCCTATTCACCCCCCCTCTAGGCGACATCCGTGTCCTTTCAGTTTGGACTATTACCACCACTAGTAATGATAATGCTTCACATGTTGCTACACCTCCTACTATTAATGGTAAAATATTTGGTGTTGGCAATGTTCTACTCCTAGTGCACAGCGTGCAAAATTACCTGAAACTGCTAAAACTGCTGAAACTGCTTGTGATAAAACTGCTGAAATTTTTCAAAATGTTGGGGACAATGGTTCCATTGCTGTAGGACATCATGATTTAGAATTTGATGGTTGTCACATTTCTGAAGTTATAAAGTTCTTACAAAAACTTGCTAAAAGTCTCAATGCTAGTGCTATAAATTTGGCCTTTACAAAACATATTACAAATGCTCTCATAAAAGCTAGAGAAGAGAAACTAAAACTTGAAACCTCTATTCCTAGGAAGTTGGAAGATGGTTGGGAGCCCATCATTAAGATGAGGGTCAATGATTTTGATTGTAATGCTTTATGTGATCTTGGTGCAAGTATTTCTGTTATGCCTAAGAAAATTTATGATATGCTTGACTTGCCACCATTGAAAAATTGTTATTTGGATGTTAATCTTGCTGATAATGCTATAAAGAAACCTTTGGGGAGGATTGATAATGTTCGTATTATGGTTAACAATAACCTTGTCCCCGTTGATTTTGTTGTCTTGGATATTGAATGCAATGCATCTTGTCCCATTATATTGGGAAGACCTTTTCTTCGAACTGTTGGAGCTACCATTGATATGAAGGAAGGTAATATTAAATATCAATTTCCTCTCAAGAAAGGTATGGAACACTTCCCTAGAAAGAGAATGAAGTTACCTTATGATTCTATTATTAGAACAAATTATGATGTTGATGCTTCGTCTCTTGATAACACTTGATACACACTTTCTGCGCCTAGCTGAAAGGCGTTAAAGAAAGCGCTTATGGGAGACAACCCATTATTTTACTTCTGTACTTTGTTTTATATTTGAGTCTTGGAAGTTGTTACTACTGTAGCAACCTCTCCTTATCTTTATTTTATTGCATTGTTGTGCCAAGTAAAGTCTTTGATAGTAAAGTCAATACTAGATTTGGATTACTGCGCAGAAACAGATTTTTTGCTGTCACGAATTTCGATCTGCCTCTCTGTAGGTAACTCAGAAAAATCTGCCAATTTACGTGCGTGATCCTCAGATATGTACGCAACGTTCATTCAATTTGGGCATTTTCATTTGAGCAAGTCTGTTGCCTCAATAAAATTCATCTTTACGGACTGTTCTGTTTTGACAGATTCTGCCTTTTATTTCGCATTGCCTGTTTTGCTATGTTGGATGGATTTCTTTGTTCCATTAATGTCCATTAGCTTTGTGCAATGTCCAGAAGTGTTAAGAATGATTATGTCACCTCTGAACATGTGAATTTTTGATTATGCACTAACCCTCTAATGAGTTGTTTTGAGTTTGGTGTGGAGGAAGTTTTCAAGGGTCAAGAGAGGAGGATGATACAATATGATCAAGAAGAGTGAAAGGTCAAAGCTTGGGGATGCCCCCGTGGTTCATCCCTGCATATTTTAAGAAGACCCAAGCGTCTAAGCTTGGGGATGCCCAAGGCATCCCTTCTTCATCGACAACTTATCGGTTCCTCTAGTGAAACTATATTTTTATTCCGTCACATCTTATGTGCTTTACTTGGAGCGTCTGTTTGTTTTTATTTTTGTTTTTGTTTGAATAAGATCGGATCCTAGCATTCTTTGTTTGGGAGAGAGACACGCTCCGCTGTTTCGTATGAACACATGTGTTCTTAGCTTTATCTTTAATGTTCATTGCGAAAGTTGGACTATTTCATTCATTGTTATATGGTTGGAAACGGAAAATGCCGCATGTGGTAAATGGTTTAATGTCTTGAATAATGTGATACTTGGCAATTGTTGTGCTCATATAGATCATGTTTAAGCTCTTGCATCATGTACCTTGTACCTATTAATGAATAACTACATAGAGCTTGTTAAAATTTGGTTTGCATGATTGATCTCTAGAGTCTAGATATTTTCTGGTTAAGGTGTTTGAACAACAAGGAGACAATGTAAAGTCTTATAATAGTTACAATATGTTCATATGTGAGCTTTGCTGCACCTTTTATACTTGAGTTTGCTTCAAACAACCTTGCTAGCCTAGCCTTGTATTGAGAGGAATTCTTCTCGTGCATCCAAATCCTTGAGCCAAAAACTATGCCATTTGTGTCCACCATACCTACCTACTACATGGTATTTCTCCGCCATTCCAAAGTACATTACTTGAGTGCTACCTTTAAATTTCTATTCTTTGTCTTTACAATATATAGCTCATGGGACAAATAGCCTTAAAAACTATTGTGGTGAAGAATATGTACTTATGTGTCTTATTTCTTAATAAGTTGCTTGTTGAGCGGTAACCATGTTTCTGGGGACGCCATCAACTTTTACCTTTGTTGAATATCATGTGAGTTGCTATGCATGTTCGTCTTGTCTGAAGTAAGGGAGATTTTCATGATCAAATGGTTTGAGTATGCATAATGTTAGAGAAGAACATTGGGCCGCTAACTAAAGCCATGATTCATGGTGGAAGTTTCAGTTTGGACAACTAATCCTCAAACTCTTATGAGAAAATTAACTATTGTTGAATGCTTATGCATTAAAGAGGAGTCCATTATTTGTTGTCTATGTTGTCCCGGTATGGATGTCTAAGTTGAGAATAATCAAAAGCGAGAAATCCAATGCGAGCTTTCTCCTTAGACCTTTGTACAGGCGGCATAGAGGTACCCCTTTGTGACACTTGGTTGAAACATATGCTATGCAATGATAATCCGTGTTAATCCAAGCTAATTAGGACAAGGTGCGAGCACTATTAGTATACTATGCATGAGGCTCGCAACTTATAAGATATCTTATACATAACACATATGATTTATTACTACCGTTGACAAAATTGTTTCTTGTTTTCAAAATGAAAAGCTCTAGCACAAATATAGTAATCAATGCTTCCCTCGAAGGGCCTATCTTCTACTTTATTGTTGAGTCAGTTTGCCTATTCTTTCTATCTTAGAAGCAAACACTTGTGTCAACTGTGTGCATTGATTCTTACATGTTTACCTATTGCACTTGTTATATTGCTTTGTGTTGACAATTATCCATGAGATACACATGTTGAAGTTGAAAGCAACCGCTGAAACTTATATCTTCCTTTGTGTTGCTTCAATGCCTTTACTTTGAACTTATTGCTTTATGAGTAACTCTTATGCAAGTCTTATTGATGCTTGTCTTGAAAGTATTATTCATGAAAAGTCTTTGCTATATGATTCATTTGTTTACTCATTATCTTCATCATTGCTTCGAATCGCTGCATTCATCTCATATGCTTTACAATAGTATGATCAAGATTATGATAGCATGTCACTTCAGAAATTATCTTTGTTATCGTTTACCTACTCGAGGGCGAGCAGGAACTAAGCTTGGGGATGCTTGATACGTCCCAAACGTATCTATAATTTCTTATGTTCCATGCTACTTTTATGATGATACTCACATGTTTTATACACATTATATGTCATTATTATGCATTTTCCGACTAACCTATTGACGAGATGCCGAAGAGCCAGTTGCTGTTTTCTGCTGTTTTTGGGAAATCCTAGTAAGGAAATATTCTCGGAATTGGACGAAATCAACGCCTGTGGTCCTATTTTTCCACGAAGCTTCCGAAGTCCGAAGAGGAAACGAAGTGGGGCCATGAGGCGGCCACACACTAGGCGGCGCCGCCGGGCCTTGGCCGCGCCGGCCGTTGTGTGGGGCCCTCGTGTGGCCCCGACCTACCCTTCCGCCACATATAGTCTTCGTCAAAACCCCAGACCGAGAGCCACGATACGGAAAACCTTCCAGAGACGCCGCCGCCGCCAATCCCATCTCGGGGATTCAGGAGATCGCCTCCGGCACCCCGCCGGAGAGGGGAATCATCTCCCGGAGGTCTCTTCATCGCCATGATCGCCTCCGGATCGATGTGTGAGTAGTCCACCCCTGGACTATGGGTCCATAGCAGTAGCTAGATGGTCGTCTTCTCCTCATTGTGCTATCATGTTAGATCTTGTGAGCTGCCTATCATGATCAAGATCATCTATTTGTAATGATACATGTTGTGTTTGTTGGGATCCGATGAATATTGAATACTATGTCAAGTTGATTATCAATCTATCATATATGTTATTTATGTTCTTGCATGCTCTCCGTTGCTAGTAGAGGCTCTGGCCAAGTTGATACTTGTGACTCCAAGAGGGAGTATTTATGCTCGATAGTGGGTTCATGCCTCCATTGAATCTGGGACAGTGACAGAAAGTTCTAATGTGCTGTTGCTACTAGGGATAAAACATCGATGCTTTGTCTAAGGATATTTGTATTGATTACATTACGCACCATACTTAATGCAATTGTCTGTTGTTTACAACTTAATACCGGGAGGGGTTCGGATGATAACCTGAAGGTGGACTTTTTAGGCATAGATGCATGCTGGATAGCGGTCTATGTACTTTGTCGTAATGCCCTGATTAAATCTCATAGTACTCATCATGATATATGTATGTGCATTGTTATGCCTTCTTTATTTGTTAATTGCCCAACTGTAATTTGTTCACCCAACATCTGTTTATCTTATGGGAGAGACACCACTAGTGAACTGTGGACCCGGTCCTATTCTTTACATCTGAAATACAATCTACTGCAATTGTTCTTTACTGTTCTTCGCAAACAATCATCATCATCCACACTATACATCTAATCCTTTGTTTTCAGCAAGCCGGTGAGATTGACAACCTCACTGTTACGTTGGGGCAAAGTACGTGATTGTGTTGTGCAGTTCCACGTTGGCACCGGAATCCCAGGTGTTGCGCCGCACTACACTCCGCCGCCATCAAGCTTCAACGTGCTTCTTGGCTCCTACTGGTTCGATAACCTTGGTTTCTTACTGAGGGAA
Organism: Lolium multiflorum; assembly: GCA_030979885.1. Taxonomy (NCBI): domain Eukaryota; kingdom Viridiplantae; phylum Streptophyta; class Magnoliopsida; order Poales; family Poaceae; genus Lolium; species Lolium multiflorum. The sequence continues at coordinate 16,571,879 of CM061753.1, forward strand.
AACTTGCTGCTGTGCATATCACACCTTCCTCTTGGGGTTCCCAACAGACGTGTCATCTACGCGCAATCAGGGTCCACCTTAAAGCAAGTGGGCCAGCCCAAGAAGTTATTGGGCCGGCCCAATTAGCCTATGGGTCCCTCTTTCCTGCTATCGGGCCGGCCCATTTAGTACGTGGGGTCCACAATAGATCAAATGGGCTGGCCCAACAAGAAAGTGGGTTGGGCCAAAAACACATGTGGGTCCCACTTTCCTGTTAAAGGGCCAGCCCATTTAGTATGTGGGTCCACCATATAGCAAGTGGGCCGGCCCAACAAGAAAGTGGGCCGGGCCAAAAACACAGGTGGGTCCCACATTCCTGTTAAAGGGCCGGCCCATTCAGCATGTGGGGTCCACCATATAGCAAGTGGGCTGGCCCAATAAGTAGTGGGACGGGCCAAGAACATAGGTGGGTCCCACATTCCTGTTAAAGGGCCGGCCCATTTAGTATGTGGGGTCCACCATATAGCAAGTGGGCCGGCCCAACAAGATAGTGGGCCGGCCAAAAACACAGTGGGTCCCTCTTTCCCGTTAAAGGGCGCCCGTTTAGTGTGGGGTCCACAAACAAAATGGGCGCCCAACAAGCTAGTGGGCCGCCAATAAGCTTGTGGGGCCCACTTTTCTTACATGTCGGCTCCAGTGGGTGGGGTCCACCTTAAAGCAAGTGGGCTGCCCAATTATAGTGTGGGGTCCACAATAAATCAAGGGGCTGGCCCAATAAGTAAGTGAGCCAGCCCATTTAGTTGTGCTATATGCCGGCATAATAGGCGCTTTAGGATTTTGCGGGCGGCACATTTGTGATTTCGCTTAATTGGGCCGTTTAAGGGATGGGAATTTGTGATTTAGATACTGAGAATATTTACGCAGCACATGATTTCTGTCGGATAGCCTCACTTACCACAAGCACCATAGAAAAAATGCGCGAAAGAACTATAAAAACTAACTAAATATTACATCAGCTGCAAGGCTTTGAAAAAATATTACAGAACCCAGAGAAATTGAATGGTAATTAAACCTAGCAATACAATGAAGCGATTCGGCAATCTTTTAAGTTGTCCATGCAGCACCTATATCTGAAACAAAGACATTACAAGTTAAGACAGCAACAATGGAAAGGCAAAGACACTACAATATTGTTTGCCAAAGAATTTGGAACTCATCAGTTCGTCATTGTAATGCGCACAATAAGCAAACAAAGAGTGCATGCCGCATACCAACAACCAATATAACAGAGCACGTTAGAATGAAACAACAGACTTACTACTGTCGAGTCCCATGCAAACCAACATGTTCAGGGAGTACAAAATTGGCATGAACAACATAGTAGCAGGCTATAAATTTTGTAACAACGACTGAGCAAGATGAAGTTATGATGGCTACATCTACAGAGCAGCAGGGAATGTAAACCAAAAATAGAAGTTACGATGGCAAAAGCTAAAGAGGAGGGAATGTGAACCAACATGTGCCAAGTGCAATTACTTCAAATTGGCCATGAAATAAATAATACTCCTGAACTTATAGTGAAGGGGATGCAAATCAAGATGTTTCGGGATATAAACTTGTAATGAGCAACACATATAGGATAGTTAATGCTGGAGCTTAGGATGGACCAGATACAGAATATAGTGGGATCACCTGTGAACTTGTATAAGAGGGAATGCAAACCAATATGTTCAGCATTCCATATGTGAGTGTCATGCCAAGTCAGAGAAACAAGTCAATAATGCAGCTTTTGAAGAACAAGATGGCACACAAAATTATTATCTAGTAGTATGACAAGTATATTTGTACTACAGGCTAGATAGCAGAGTGATAGCATGCCAAACTAAATACTGTACTTACTTTGTTAGCTTACAATGAACTAGATACAAAACAATGGCATCCTGTAGTACAGGGAATGCAAGCCAACATGTTCATGGAGTAAAAAATTGGCACAAACAACATAGTAGCAGGCCATAATTTTTGTAACAACGACTGAGCAAGATAAAGTTATGATGGCTAGATCTACAGCAGGGAATGTAAACCAAATATAGAAGTTACGATGCCAAAAGCTATAGAGCAGGAATGCGAACCAACATGTGCAATTACTTAAAATTGGCCATGAACTAAATAATAGCAGGATGTTACTATAATACCTATAATTTTTGTAACAACGACTGAGCAAGATAGAAGTTATGATGGCTACATCTACAGAGCAGGGAATGCAAACCAAAATGTTCAATCGCTTGAAGTTAGCAATGAACTAGAAAATAGCAAGGTGTTATGGTCATAGCTAGGAATGAACTAAAAGAGCTTCAGACAAACAAGCATCTGAACCCAGAACATGGCGCTAAAACAAGGGACTTACATTAGGAGAAGCACTCTGTGGGAGTCACAGCAGATCTTCCTGGGGTTGATAGATCCGGTGATGAAGTACGCTACATGTGCTACTTGGGGTTGGAGAGACGGCCATTACACTTCATGGTTACTCATCTCATCTGCAAAAACGTAACGGCGCGTCATTAGCACAAACAGGTTCCCCCAAGATTAAATAAGAACTTGCAGGCAAGCAATAGAAAAGTGACAGTAGAAGAGTTTAGATCATGCACGGCGCCGGTGAAGCAGATCCAGTTCATGCACAGTGGTGTCGGTAAGCAAGATCCGATGCGGTGGAAGATGGATCCGGCGAAGCGGCTCCGGTGGGGTGGACGATACCGCAGCTGAAGCGACTGCGGTAGACTGCTGGATGAGCATATGGTTTCGAGGTTCGGCGGGGATGATCCGGTCCGGTTGATGACGGCGTCGATGAAGCGGCTCCGGCAGGCAGCCGGATGACGAGGATCGTGAGGGCTCGGGTAGGCCAGGGAAGTCCCGGGGATGTTCGGTGCGGTGGTCGTGGAGGTGGGATAGAGAGGGACTTGGGAAGTTCGGTGGGTGGTCTGAGGGAAATGAATTTTTTTTGGGAGGGTTTCCGGGCTAGGGAGGTGGTGATCCAAAAAATGACGGGCATACCCCCCCACCAACCGACTTTGCTGTCATCTCCACAGGGGTAGAATGGGAATTTGAAAGCGTGTGAAATTTTTGTATTTTGTGGGCGGGAAGTTTTGCCGCTATGAGAGTTTGAATTTGGCTAAGGTCCAACTATAATGACACCGTACTAGTACCTCTGTTCAAGGCCGAGTGCAAAATCAAATCATCATCACCTTGAATATCGGTCACTACCATGATCATGATCTATCTCTGAAATTAGTGTATCCGCTAGATCTTGCAAAGTATAATGATAAAAAGAATTGTGAGACCGTACTACTACTTCTCTTCTAGGCCGAGTGCAACAGCAAATCATCATCACGTTGAAAATTTGTTACCATTATCATGATCTATCTCTGAAATTGGCGCATCCGCTATATCTTGCAAAGTATAATGATAAAGAATTTGTGAGACGGTACTTCTGTTCAAGCCTGAGTGCAACATCAAATCACCATCACGTTGAAAATTTGTTACCATGATCATGATCTATCTCTGAATTTGGCGCATCCGATAAATGTTGCAAAGTATAATGATAAACAATTTGTGAGACAGTAGTAGTACTTCTGTTCAAGCCCGAGTGCAACATCAAATTATCATCACGTTGAAAATTTGTTACCATGATCATGATCTACCTCTGAAAATGGGCGCATCCGCTAAAACTTGCAAAGTATAATGATACAAAATTGTGAGACCGTACTAGTACTTATGTTCAAGGTCGAGTGCAACATCAAATCATCATTACATTGAAAATTGTGTTACCATGATCATGATATTTCTCTGAATTTGGCGCATCCGCTAAATCTCGCAAAGGATAATGATAAAAAAATTGTGAGATTGTACTAGTTCTTATGTTCAAGGCCGAGTGCAAGATCAAATCATCATCACGTTGAAATTTGTTACAATGATCATGACATATCTCTAAAATTGGTGCATCCGCTAAATCTTGCACGTGGCGCATCTCGGTGCGGAGCAACAGGTCGGTGCTATCAAGGTTGAGGCGTCGGTAGCGTCATCGGGCTCTCCTCTCTTGATAGATCTTCTACATGGCGCGGCGCACCACCCGCCGATAAGCAGTCACATGTGAGACCGAGGTGGAGACGTCCCCGGCATCCTCGAGGCGCGGCCGCCCTTCTACGAGCCAGCGTCGACTCAAGGTATGAATCCATGTGGTGTCGCGCCCCTTCTGCCGATGAAGTGGGTGCCTTAGATTTATTGTTCTTCTCTTATGATTATTTCGAGCCGAACATGTGTGCTCTTTCTCTGAATATATTGCTTGAAAAGCATACCAAGTTACTTAAATTCACTTTGTTATTAATCTTGCGTGCTAATATTGTTATTTTTGCTGACGGTGGTGCGCGCAAGGAGAATTATTTGTGGGTGTGTTGAGCTGTTAGGCATAAGTCGAAATCCTCAGCTAAACGAGGCCTCAGCTTAACACATAAAAAAGGTGTTCAATCTCGCCCACAATGCCCTCTTCTTTCCTCTCCCTTTATTGGAACTTGTTTTGCAGACAAGGAAAGTGGCACGTGTAATGTGAGTAAAACCCTCTTAGCCAAAATCATCTACGAGCAAGATTTTCTGTATTGTAGATGCCCCAATTGACTCTCATCCCCAATGTAGTCTTTTTTATGTCAATATAGACTTCTTTACTGGATGTATACTATCGTACATGGCATGCATTTGCCTAATGAGCAACATTGTATTGCTATTCTAGCCAACCTAATCGATCTTTCAAGCTTCATGCACGAGATGCCATGTTTAATTTACTCCCTCGCTCTGATCCATATTTCTTGGTGTGAAATGAATGTGAATCGGAGGGAGTACTTTTCTTAGATAGTACTATATCATTTCAAAAAAAGTACTACTACATCACAAATGCATCAAAAGAGTACTACATCACAAGACCACCACGGTTGTACTAGTAGAGTTTAATGCTGAACTTCCAAAGGGAATAAGATTACACATATGAACTTTAAACATGACCAGGAGCATGAGGGCCAGCAGCAGGGGCGTTGACGTGGAACAAGCTAGGCAAGACGTAATTCTGGAGGAAGAGGCCATATGATGCGTGCTTGGCCTTGGTTGCAGGGCGGTGCTTCCCCGATGTACTTAGGCCTACACCCATCGCATGTTGGATCAGGCTGTGGATGTCCTTCTAGAGAAATTTGCCACATAATGGGCAAAATAGCTCCCCGCGCATGCAGAAACGAATTTCACCACCCTTCAGCCGCTTGAGAACATAGCGGCTTTTCCGGTCCCTGCGCACCTTGTTGTTGTCCATGTCATCAGAATACTCCTATGAATTATTAAGTACTACATAATCAGGTTTTTAATGACAGATCGAATAAATACTCCACTAACATAATCAAACCTTAGAAACCCTAAAATTAAATGTGTAGAACAAGTAAATGGCAGAAGAAATCGTACTAAATCATGAGAAACCCTATGAACAACCATGAACATAAGCCACAACAATTGCAAGTCCACTAAGTATGAACACATAAATTAATTATATGACTACATGGCAGATTAGTAGAAATTAAACTAGAATCTCATCTTAAGAATCGTAGAATCAATTACATCTACAAGAACAAGGTAGGATATCAAATCAATCAAGAACCAGGCTCGTGCAAACCATGTGAACAGTAATATGACACAAAGAGGATTGGGACAGTTTCGGTAAAAGAGCAGTACCTCCTCGTCATCACCCTCAACATCCTCCTGGAACTGAACGTTTGGGCCGAAATCGTCGAAGGGGTCGAGGTCCGCTTCCAGCACCGGGCCTAGGAAGACCTCGCCGTGGTGGCCTGCAACGCCGTGCACATCTTCGGCGGGAGCAACAACGTTGGTATCCACCTTCTCCTTGACGGCCAGGACGCCCGTTTCGACCGAGGTCGAAGAATCAGACAAGCAGAGGAGACGAGCGACCTGGGTGCCCGGTGAAGCCTCACCCGCCGTGACGGCCAGGACGCCCGTTTCGACCGATGTCGAAGAATCAGACAAGCAAAGGAGACGAGGGGCCTGGGTGCCCGGTGAAGCCTCACCCACCGCCTCGTACGCAAGACCTGTCTTCATGCTGCTGCGGTTGGAAACGGGGAAGTCCATGCCTTAGAGGTGCGGTGAGTGGATGGGGGTTTTCACAGCGTGGGGGTGGCAAGTTGGGGGAGTGGAGAGGATGAGCTCGTGAGAGATGATGAGGCCGATTATTTTATAGCCTCTGACTCTCTATATCCAGTAGTGGACGCGTGAAGTCGTGCATGTACTCGACTTTCCACTTTCTGGGAAACGTGTACGAAACCTTTTTTTCTTGGACCATTTAACTTCATGTGGGGCTCATGTATACCAATACTTCCAAACGTCATAAGTAATTCAAAATCATTCAGAATAATATGAGACCTTAACATTTTATTTTTTGTGTCAGATATTGTCTATGAAAAATAACATCCTTCAAAAAATAAATCCCCTATGCCAATCCGGTCATGCCCGTCTACTCCAACTAGCTTCCTCGAGTAATTTGTCACCTTACATTCTTAAAATGAACCAAAATTTGGCACAGGGGTGCATCATCACATGGAAAATGATGTTACCATTCTGTCTTCCCATTTTTGTTTGAATTTTTCAAAATTGGCATGCCCTAACGGAAAAAATGTACTCCTTCTAAGAAGCATGTATCAGAATGGCATTACCAAAACCCAGGGTGGGGGGAGGGGCACATGGTGGTGTGATGATACATCACATTTGGACCACACAACACCATTTGGACCAACCAAAAAAATCAACCACCCTACACAAACCCTGGTCAAAACTAGTTTGACCAATATTACAAAAGTTGTACATAATTCAGAAACCGTCAGAAATATACGAAGCATTCAGGAGTCCCCAAAGTCAGTGACTTTGAGTCACTTACAAGTGTGGTCCACATATCAGTCACCCAAAGTCATGGCAAAGTCAGCCTGGCAAAGTCACCGACAGACAAAGCAAGCAGTGAACAGACAACTCCGTAGCACTGAAAAGACATCTCACTGAAAAGGCTAGTACTACCTTTTCTTCCGGGATAAGCAAAAATAGCTGATCGGTACTGACGAAATGCACCAGGTCCGCAATGTACTCCAGCTATAAGTGAAGCATGCCTACCACTGAAGAGGAAATTCAAGATTCCACCAGATCCCCATATCACTCTTTTGCATAAAACACGGACATATCTTTTGCACAATTCACCACTTGTTGGTCTAATCTATCGCAGCTTCCATCAGTTGGTCATCTAATTAACGATTTAACGGATTAGAAAAATAAGCGGTGGAATTAGAAGTACTAGTAGCGAAATGTGCAAAATATACCGTCCTTCCCGAGGGGGTTTGTCCAGAAGAGGGCCGGATGACAATGTCCCGGGTGCATCCAGAAAGGAGAGGGGTAGTTTCTAATACATGTAAGAAATTATTTTACAAAAAGGTACATACTAAGTAGTACAACTAGTACAGTACTACTATTTCGAGGGAAAATGCCATGTCGTGCGACCTCTAATCAATGAGTAGAAGTTGTAGGTGCGCATAACATGCATTGCTGAATGCTGGTTCCGCTGGAATTTGAGCTCAGCCGGGGCGGATTCTGCGAAGTTTGCCCGACGTCACTCATGTATCCCACCAAACTGCTCACTTCTTTCAATGTCTCTTCTCTTTCACTGCAGCTCTCCAACATCAGGTGCATCAACTTATCTTGTGCCTTCTGCCTCTCGAGAAGGGCAAGGATGGCGATGTCAGCATATTCAAGGTTCAACTTTTGGAGCTGTACTTTATCCTGAAGAAGGATTTTGTACTCTATATCAGACTTGTCTTTTTTGAGGCACACAGTCTTGAGTTCCTCTCTTTCTGCTTAATCAGCTCGTTCTTCAACATGTCGCGCTCATTGCGAAGGCTGCAAATGAGCTCCACAAGAGTTTTCGAATTCTTCTTCTTGGCAGCCAAATCGTCTCGGAGGCGATCACACTCTAAGCTGAGCTCCTCGTTTTTTTCCATCAAGATGGCGACAGTGGTGTCGATAGTCGGCGCCGCTTCCTTCAGGGCGAAATCATCGGTAGCAAGTAAGCGCAAAGGAAGAAGAAGAAGAAGATAACTACACAGTGCTTGGTGCTACCTCATTTCGCCGGGGTAGGGCCGGGTTGAAATCATCGGACGACGATGATTCCTTGGTCATGGAAGTTGGTGCAGTACGGGTTTCTTTGACTTTAACTGTCCGCATATGGCGGGCCTACAGGCGTCTCCTCGACTCTCTTGGAGCAATCGTGTCCGTCCATCCGAAATGGTGATATAAATTTAGGGTGCGATTTGTGGACTGATGAGAACTTAACCTCGTTCTCAAACAGTTGATGTCATTAAATAAATCTCAGTTGCAACCCATGTTTTAAGTTTCGCAAAAATTGAAAAGTACCCAGGGGCCGCCTTGTCAGCGAGAGGACGCGATGGTTCGCATCGGCCGTGACGCGGGAAGGTTGGTCGTCGGCGTTTAATGGTCTCCCGCGTGGAAACCGAGGCGGCCACGAGGCAGCGGCTGGCCACGCGGCGTCCAGTCGCCTACGCCGCCGTAAATGAGGGTAGTTGCCTACCACCACCAGGTGACATGCACCTTTTGCATGTCACCGTGTGACATGCGGCCTAAATTCAAATTTAAACATTGCGAAAAAAATCATGCATCCGGTGACATGCCACCGATGAAGAGTTCCGTGCCATGCACTCTGGCACTCTGCGCCGTCTTGGATCAGAAAATGAGCGAAGAACGAGGATGAGGCACTAGTTTAAATTTAGGATGAAGTTTAAGTTTTATTTTGGTTTAAATTAGATTAGAGGGAGTAGTACTCTTACTTTATTATATTACTCATACTTGTGTTAATGTAGTATTATTATTATGGTGGTGTACTTGCGTTCATGTACTTGTTTCAGCTGTTTTGGTGAAGGAGACATGCATCACCTTTTTTGGTGATGTATCTAGTCGTCCTGTAGCCCTTGTCAAATTCCTCTGATATACTGATGGGAGGGCTTGTTCACCCCATACTGATGGGAGCCCTTGTCAAATCGTAATCATAGTTTTAAGTTTCGAAACCAATGAAAAATATCCTGCTACGTGCAAAATCTCAATGTGAAAATCTTAGTATATATTGTAGACTGCACAAAAATTAAGAAAATATGGCAGGTAAAATTATACTCCGTATTGGAATTGTGCACTACTCCCTCCGTCTCACTACTTACGGCGCATTTTTTCCCGATATTACTCGATGCTTAAGGCGCGGGTGGTTGTGGTTCAGTTATCTCCCTAATTTGCACCTGCTTTCCCGTTTCCTCTATCGAAATTGGCATTTTTAAGAGCACCCTCTCTGTCTTTTTTCACCAAATTAGTACCAAATCTAGAGAATCTTGCATTTCTGTCCTTCAATAATTTGTGCCTTTTGGCCCTCGTTGTTTGCCTAATATGGCAGCAAATTAAGTACTCCCTCTGGTCCAGATGTATTTAGTTAAATCTAGAAGCAAATCTCCAGGGTAATTTACGACAAATTCAGTCATAGTAAATCGAGAAAACAAAGTAGGGCCAACAAAATATACTCCCTAGATAATAAGCTGCATACACAGCCAACATAGTAACAGGTTCGTGGTTCTTCACAACACCATCATACTAACAACATAACAAAGAGGGATCCCTAGCTAACAACAAAATAGAAGCTGCTTTGCAGCAGCAGCACACGTCCAGGACTCCGCCTACCCCATTTGCCTCTGCCTCCACTTGTTGCTCCCCTTGGGAGCCTTGGGCTTGAGCGGAGGCATGCGCCCGGCGGAGATCTCCACCCGCTGGACGCTGCGGAGGTGCATGCCGAGCGCCTTGTGCTTGGCGCGGAAGGAGTAGGGGTTCACCGTCGTGCCGACCTTGGGGAAGGTGTTGCCGATGTTCTCGGCATGCGTGAGGAGGCAGTTGAAGTCAGTGCCGCCGAGTCTCCTAGTGCAGAAGGGGCACCTGTAGACACCCTTGGCGAAGTAGGAGACGATGGCCGATCTGCAGCCTCCGCAGACTGGCGAGTCTTGGTGTGCTGGTCCTCGTCGTCGCTGCCGACGTCGCTGCGACACCTGATCCATATCAAACGGAAACTATGAGTGAAGGAGTTGCAACGATGTCTAACGTGCATGATAACAAAGTAAGGAAAAACATAGCCAGCCTCAGTTAGAGTGGACACGATTATATGTCTACAGGGATGGTGTTAGCGAACCATAGCTCATGCACAACATATTTGTACACAGCAATGGTTCGCTGAACCCACTCTGTAAAAATTTGTGCCCAACGATTCATCATAGGCAAAGAAACAGATTCCAGATCTGAATTTGAACAGATTCCAGATTATTTGCAAAATTAAACGGTTGATATCTTTTGATTCGTGCATAAATTAACTGATTGAGATCTCATGATTACTAGCATAAATTAACCGAACGGCCGAACTCCAAATCTTAAACGAAATCGAGAAGGGATCAAAGCAAAATGGAATAAAATTGGCGCAAATATTAACCCAATACTCATCCATCTACAGATCGGCACTAATAGTTACTAGGGAACCAGCAAAAATAGGGTTCAAAGAGGAATGGGGAACAAAAAAGGGAGCAAACCATAGTTACCTCGCTCCGTGGGTCGTCCATGCAGGTGTCGTAGGGGTTCGGAGGCGAGATGTACGGCACCTCCTCATAGGGGTCCCATCCCGGCGGGATCCGACCGCCACCGGCGGCGGCGACGGCCGTTGAGGGGACGGCGTCGAAGAGGGAGGCGTCGCGCTTGGAGCCGACGGCGTCATGGACGATGGGATTCGCATTCTCCTTGGCCATCTCGCCGGCAGAGAGGGAGAGGGTTTTTTGCTTTGGAGAAGATGATGGGACGTGAGAGGAGGCGTTGCATGAGCTAGTGAGAGTGACAGAGACAGTGCGAGGAGGCGTCTATAAAGGCGAGGGGTGGTTAATGCAACCCGCGTCCTACGCGTCCACCATTGAACGTCTGCACGTCTTGGGCTTCTGCAACGCGACACGCGTCCACGATTGCACGTCTTCGACTTCTGCACCGCGACCCGCGTCTACGTGTCAACAATTGCACGTCTTCCACTTCTGCACCGCAACACGCGTACTCGAAATTTAGCATTTTTTGTGTGCTCAGTTTTCCCCTTGAGTACTAATACTGCCTAGTGCAATATACTCAGTTTTACCTCAACCCTAACCCTAAACTCTGTCTTATGAAGTCAAGCATGAAGAGAAGTGGTTTTGGGTTTCAAACTTGGAAATTTCAAAAACCCCCAAAACCTTCATTTTAGGGTGACTAAGAAGGATCCATGCTTAACATTTTATTTTCATGTTTTAAACTTGTTTAAATCTTGGTCAAACCTAGGATTTGACCAAGATTCAAATGGGCAAAAAATAAAAAAATCAGAAAAATGAAAAACCAAAGTACATAGTCTTCTTATGTCATATAGTAAGCATTCAATTTGTTAAACAAGGTCTAGGCATATTCAAACCAGACAAATCATGTATCTATAAACCCCTAACCCCTAAACTCTGTCTTATGAAGTCAAGCATGAAGAGAAGTGGTTTTGGGTTTCAAACATGGCCGAAAATTTCAAAAACCTCCCAAAAGCCACATTTTAGAGTGACTAAGAAGGATCCATGCTTACCTTTGCATTTTCATATTTTAAACTTGTTTAAATCATTGTCAAACCTAGGATTTGACCAAGATACAAATGGGCACAAAATAAAAAAATCAGAAAAATGAAAAACAAAAGCACATAGTCTTCTTATGTCATATCGTAAGCATTCAAGTTGATAAACAAGGTCTAGATATATCCAAACCAGACAAATCATGTATGTACCCTTGCTTGTCGATCTTATGAAGTCTAGCATGAAGAGAAGTCGTTTTGGGTTTCAAACATGGAAATTTCAAAACCTCCCAAAAGCCTCATTTTAGAGTGACTAAGAAGGATCCAAGCTTACCTTTTTGTTTCATATTTTAAACTTGTTTAAATCATTGTCAAACCTAGGATTTGACCAAGATAGAAATGGGCACAAAATTAAAAAAATTAAAAAAAAAAGCAGATAGTCTTCTTGTGTCATACCGTAAGCATTCAAGTTGATAAACAAGGTCTAGCTATATCCAAACCAGACAAATCATGTATCTACCCCTTGTCGATCTTATGAAGTCTAGCATGAAGAGAAGTCGTTTTGGGTTTCAAGTTTAAAATGTATCTACCCCTCTGATATAGTCTTCTTATGTCATATAGTAAGCATTAAAGTTGAGAAACAAGGTCTAGACATATTCAAACTATGCAAATCATGTATCTACCCCTAACCCCTAAACTCTGTCTTATGAAGTCAAGCATGAAGAGAGGTGGTTTTGGGTTTCAAACATGGAAATTTCAAAAACTCCCAAAAGCTTCATTTTAGAGTGACTAAGAAGGATACATGCTTCCCTTGTCATTTTCATGTTTTAAACTTGTTTAAATCTTGGTCAAACCTAGGATTTGACCAATATTCTTCAGAAAAACTTAAAAGAATGAAAAACCAAAGCACATAGCATTATTCTTATGTCATATACTAAGCATTCAAGTTGATAAACAAGGTCTAGACATATTCAAACCAGAAAAATCATGTATATATCTACACCTAACCCTAATTAAACTCTGTCTTATGAAGTCAAGAATGAAGAGAAGTGGTTTTGGGTTTCAAACATGGAAATTTCAAAAAAAAAGCTTCATTTTAGGGAGAGTAATAAGGATCCATGTTTACCATTTTATTTTCATGTTTTAAACTTGTTTAAATCTTGGTCAAACCTAGGATTTGACCAACATTCAAATGGGCGGAAAATTAAAAAAATCAGAAAAATAAAAAACCAAAGTACATAGTCTTCTTATGTCATATAGTAAGCATTCAAGTTGTTAAACAAGGTCTATACATATTCAAACCAGACAAATCATGTATCTATACCCCTAACCCCTAAACTCTATCTTATGAATGAAGTCAAGCATGAAGAGAAGTGGTTTTGGGTTTCAAACATGGAAATTTCAAAAACCTCCCAAAAGGCTCATTTTAGAGTGACTAAGAAGGATCCATGCTTACCTTTACATTTCATGTTATAAACTTGTTTAAATCATGGTCAACCCTAGGATTTAAGCAAGATTCAAATGGGCAGAAAATAAAAAAAAATAGAAAAATGAAAAACCAAATTACATATATAGTCTTCTTATGTACGTCATATAGTAAGCATATTCAAGTTGATAAACCAGGTTTGGACATATTCAAACCATACAAATCATGTATCTACCCCCTAACCCTAAACTCTTATGAAGTCAAGCATGAAGAGAAGTGGTTTTGGGTTTCAAACATGGAAATTTCAAAAACCTCCCAAAAGCTTCATTTTAGAGTGACTAAGAAGGATCCATGCTTAGCTTTGCATTTCATATTTTAAACTTGTTTAAATCATTATCAAACCTAGGATTTGACCAAGATACAAATGGGTGGGCACAAAATTCAAAAAAAATGAAAAACCAAATCACATAGTCTTCTTATGTCATATCGTAAGCATTCAAGTTGATAAACAAGGTCTAGATATATCCAAACCATACAAATCATTTATCTACCCCTGTCGATCTTATGAAGTCTAGCATGAAGAGAAGTCGTTTAGTGTTTCAAACATGGAAATTTCAAGAACATCCCAAAAGCTTCATTTTAGAGTGACTAAGAAGGATACAGACTTCGTCCCTTATCATTTTCATGTTTTAAACTTGTTTAAATCTTGGTCAAACCGCCTAGGATTTGACCAAGATTCAAATGGGCATACAAATTCAGAAAAAAATCAAAAGAATGAAAAACCAATGCACATAGCATTCTTATGTCATATATAGTAAGCATTAAAGTTGATAAACAAGGTCTGGACATATTCAAACCAGACAACTCATGTATATATCTACCCCTAACCCTAAACTCTGTCTTATGAAGTCAATCATGAAGAGAAGTGGTGGGTTTCAAACATGGAAATTTCAAGAACCTCCCAAAAGCTTTATTTTAGAGTGACTAAGAAGGATCCATGCTTACCTTTGAATTTTCATATTTTAAACTTGTTTAAATCTTTGTCAAACCTAGGATTTGACCAAAAGATTCAAATGGGCACAAAATTAAAAAAATCAGAAAAAAAAACAAAAGAAGATAGTCTTCTTGTGTCATATCGTAAGCATTCAAGTTGATAAACAAGGTCTAGCTATATCCAAACCAGACAAATCATGTATCTACCCCTTATCGATCTTATGAAGTTTAGCTAGCATGAAGAGAAGTCATTTTGGGTTTCAAGTTTAAAATGTATCTAGCTACCCCTCTGATATAGTCTTCTTATGTCATATAGTAAGCATTAAAGTTGAGAAACAAGGTCTAGACATATTCAAACTATGCAAATCATGTATCTACCCCTAACCTCTAAACTCTGTCTTATGAAGTCAAGCATGAAGAGAGGTGGTTTTGGGTTTCAAACATGGAAATTTCAAAAAACTCCCAAAAGCTTCATTTTAGAGTGACTAAGAAGGATACAGGCTTCCCTTGTCATTTTCATGTTTTAAACTTGTTTAAATCTTGGTCAACCCTAGGATTTGACCAATATTCTTCAGAAAAACTTAAAAGAATGAAAAACCAAAGCACATAGCATTATTCTTATGTCATATAGTAAGCATTCAAGTTGATAAACAAGGTCTAGACATATTCAAACCAGAAAAATCATATATATATCTACACCTAACCCTAATTAAACTCTGTCTTATGAAGTTGTTATCACCAGAATTTGACCAAGTTAGAGGTGGGCCGCGATCAAGATGGGCTTGAAGAATATACATGGAAGGAATACATGAATCGGCCTTATATGCAAAGTTTGGGCTAGTTCGCCCGTGTATCTGTAATATAGTAGGATACGTGTCGGTTAGTTAGAGTTTGGCTCGTGCACGGTTGGGATTATTCCCACGTTAGAAAGTCTACGGACTATAAATATGTATCTAGGGTTTATGAAATAAACAACAATCACGTTCACCACAAACCAATCCAGGCGCATCGCCAACTCCCTTGTCTCGAGGGTTTCTTCCGGGTAGCATCATGCTGCCTAGATCGCATCTTGCGATCTAGGCAGTATGTTTATTCATTGTTCATGCGTTGCTCGTACTGAAGCCTTTTTGATGGCGAGCAACGTAGTTATCTTAGATGTGTTAGTGTTAGCATTGTTCATCGTATCATATGCTGTCGTAGTGCAACCCTGAGATATCTAGCCGCCCTTACACCTATCTTAGGTGTAGGGGCGGCACCCGCTTGATCATTATTTAGTAGATCCGATCCGTTATGGTTGCTCCTTGTTCTTCAAGGATTAGTTTAATATCTGCATAGTTAGGCCTTACAAACGGATTGAAGGATCCAGTGGCGCGTAGGGTGTAGTTTGCTGGCCCTAGACAGGATGTTCCGGGGATCAACCTCGTGTTGGTTTTTAGGCCTTGTCTAGGGACGGTTTACGATCACCGTGCGTGGCCGCCAGGCTCAATCACGAGTAGGATGTTCCGATTATGTGGTGAAAACCCTAAATCGTAGTAGATCGTTTTAGCTTTATATTGATCAAGCAGGACCACCATATATTCGTACACCTCGTGCGAATCATGGGTGGATCGGCTCTTTGAGCCGATTCACAGGACAACCTGAGAGCCGATCGAGGCTCGTATTTAATGTTTACGTGTATGCCATGCAGAAACTAAGCGAGGCATCATCCATCACCTTCCGACCAGGTATAGGTCAGGTGGCACGCCCTTGCACCAGCATCGGACGTGCGTGCCGAGTCTTTGCGGGCCGTCGCTCGGAGGGACCAGGGCCAGCCGCAGCCCTGGGAGCCTCCCGGCTCTACTGTGTTGCCCGTCGCTGCTCGCCGGTGGGTTTCTGACCGCAACACATTCTGGCACGCCCGGTGGGACCGTCTTCGACATCAACCACATCGCCATCTACATCTGAGATGGCGGACGGCACCCCAGTCACGTACGAGGATCTGACCGAGGAGCTCAAGAAGAAGTATGACGAGGTCAAAGCGATCCTCGAAGCCGACCTCATCGGCTCTTTTCATAGAACCCGCTCACATGGCATCAGGTGGAAAGGGTTCTCACCTGAAGGCGCGCTCGATGGAGTGGACCTGTCCGCCCCGTCAGAAGAACGCACCAGGTCCCTGCGTCAGGAGGTTAACTTCATGGTAGCTCATTCGCTACACCGCCATTCGAGAGCCTGGTGAACACTTTGGAGCGTGTCGCTCTTCGGTGATCCAGAAATCATGAGGCATCAGTACTCTCCGTCAGACCAGCTCTCGGGACTTACCAAGGAGAGATGCCACTCCAGTCCCGTCCACCGCTGCCATTCGCGTTGGCAGCACCAGAAGTGCCGAGTTCACCGGCATACGTCGTCTACAAGATCGGTGGTGACCCTAGTGACTACCAGTTCTTGCATGAGGCGCCGAAGGAGATCCCTCACGGATACACGTGCACATATGTGCCAGACTGCAGTAACTGGGCACTCACAAACCAGACTGCAACAGCAGGGACCTCTGGAACAACAGGAGGAACTTCGGGAACAGATCTTGAGAAGCAGACGTGGCTAGCTAAGTATGCCACTCCGACAAACCTCCAGAGCTCAGCTCCTGCAGTTGGCTCAGAGCTGGAAAAGCAAGCATGGCTGGCTAAGTATGCCACTCCGGCGAATCTTCAGAGTTCGGCTCCTGCAGCCAGCACCGCGGATCAGATCAGTACCATCCTGAGTGCCGAAAAGGAGGACAATCGGCTATTCCAAGCCGTACCCCAACGAGTACGAGTTGATCCCGCTACCACCCAAATATCGGCTCCCTGATTTCTCCAAGTTTAATGGATCAGATGGTTCCAGCTCCATCGAGCACGTGAGCCGATATTTGGCACAGCTGGGCACGATCTCAGCAGATGAGCTGCGTGTGAGGTTCTTCGCACAGTCCCTCACAGGATCGGCTTTCGGGTGGTACACATCGCTGCCACCAGACTCAATCCGGACGTGGAAGCAGTTGGAAGAGCAGTTCCACATGCAGTATCACTCAGAGGCTTGCGAGGCCGGCATTGCCGATCTAGCACAAGCACGAAGCGTGGAGAAACTGTGGCAGAATACGTCCAGGCTTCAGAACTGTTAGGAACCGATGTTATTCGGCTCGTGTGACTGAAAAAGAAGCAGTCGAGTTGGCAGTGGTGGGCCTTGCATCACCAATCAAGGATATGGCCTCCCAAGCAGACTACCCTTCACGGGCGCACATGGTTCAGAAACTGTCGTTATATGAACAACGCCACCCAGACTTGTACCAGGACAAATTCAGGCGTGCGGTAGTCCTGGTTGAGGCGGATGAAGACGAAGGCTCTGCGGGAGATCAAGAGGTAGCAGTGGCTGAATGAACTCGGGGCAACCCCGTGTCCTGCAAATGGGTTAAGCCACCAGGTCCGCCCAGAGGGTTTGATTTTGACGTAGCTAAAACTGAGCAAATCTTCGATCTCTTACTTAAGGAGAAGCAGCTGAAGTTACCCGAAGGCCTCAAAATCCCCACGGTACAGGAGCTGAACGGAAAGCCATACTGCAAATGGCATAACTCGTTCTCCCATACCACCAACGACTGCAGGGTGTGGCGTCAGCAGATCCAAATGGCGATAGAACAAGGACGTCTAATTTTCAACCAATACGCCATGAAAGTCGACACTCACCCCTTCCCCGCCGTTAACATGGTGGAGTGCACTTACCCTGGAGGGTGCCAGCCAAGATTCTCGTTCAACATCAACATGGTAGGACCTGGACACCACTCTGGTAAGGACGGAGACGAGGGCAGCTGCTCTCGTAGCAAGGACACAGAGGAAGCCGTTCCACGCGATCGGCTCCGTCACGATGGCAAGCGCTACATCACAGAGGGAGAAGTAAAGAATGTGAGATATCAGCGACCTCTCTCTGATCACCTCCTCAACAAGTATGTGAGTCAATATGACCAACGCCGACGACCCAACGACGATGGTGAAAGAGACCGTCTGGCTAGCGATGCCAGGAGACATCGTCGGCATGATCGCGATGAGGAGAAGTACGAGCGCCGTGCCAAGGAAAAGTCAAGGGAGCAAGACGACGAGGATAGGCACTGGGACTGTCCTTCAGACACTGCTGGGATTCAGGAATGAGCCGATTGCCTACCATCGGCAACTGCCCGAATGTAGGAAGAGGAAGGATGCAGCTAACGTGTCCGTGTTCAAACGTCTAGGGCCTCTCCCGCCTAACAAGCACGCTGAGTCCCCTCGGGTGGAAGATCTCGAGGATTTGGAAGACGATGATGAAGAAGAAGAAGACAGGTACCACCGGCCAAGGTGGTGCCCTGATGGACTCAGCCGTTCCCAAAAGCGTAGGGTTCAGCGACTGCGTGGCTTGGAGGAAGCCGAAAGGTTATACCTGCACACGCTAAGGAAGGTGCGGCCTGATCTGGCCGCGAAAATTCAGCGAACCCTGGATGAAGAGGGTCGACCACAAAAAATGGAGTGGCGCCCCAAGCAAAGGAAAGCCGATGATGAAACATCGGCTGGCACAAACATGGTGTTCATCCTTCCGACGGAGTTTAGTGCTCCAGGATTAGACGAGGCACCCGTGGCACAACTTGACTGCGGCCCACGGCCGGTTATCTTTGAGAAGCCACGAGAAAGAAGCTACAGACATCTGAAGGCCCTGTACTTGCGAGGTTATATCAATGGGCAGCCTGTCAACAAGATGCTGGTGGACACCGGAGCGGCAGTCAACATTATGCCATACTCCATGCTACGTCGGTTGGGACGCTCTAGCTCGGATCTGATCAAGACCAAAGTGACACTGAGCGATTTCAACGGCCAAGCGTCTGACGCACAAGGTGTTCTGAACGTGGATCTGACCGTAGGAAGGAAAACCATCCCTACGACGTTCTTTATTGTCGATAGCAAGAGCACCTATGCTGTCCTGCTGGGAAGAGATTGGATCCACGCCAACTGTTGCATTCCATCCACGATGCACCAATGCGTAATACAGTGGGATGGAGATGAGGTAGAGGTCGTCCATGCAGATGACTCAGCCGAGATTTCAACGGCTGGCATGAACGCTTGGGAGACAGCAGGCCAAGAGCCACTCTCAGGTATCAATTTGGACGACTGCGAGCGCATCGATGTGACAAAGGATGGGGTTAGGCTGGTCTTATCCACCGGCCTGACCGTATAGCAAGAACAAGCCTATGGACAAACGTGGCGAGGCCGATCCTTGGGATCGGCCCCAAAGATCTATGAAGGGACATTGCAAAACCTTCATTGAGCGCTTCGATCAACGTGGAGGCCGATTCCAGCAATCGGCCAAAATTATCCTCACCACACATTCTGCCTGTGTTCAACGTCGATCTAATGGGCAGCGGTTTTACGTCGGCTGATGAGCTAAAAAATCAGCATTGGTCCTACTGGAGCCGACGTTCAAATACAGTGCCTTGGCTAACTACAGAGCCGATATCCGCAGTTACCTGGCAGATTCGGCTCGGGGGGCACCTAATCAGATGAACATGTGCAGATGAACATGTGTGCAGTGAAATATTGGGGGCCGATAGAAAAATCGGCCAGTAAAAAAAATTCTCATGGTATACAGCCGATGCACGGACATCGACTTTAGAGCTAAGAAACAAAGCCGATGCACAGCCATCGACTCTAGTACAATTACACAAGATCTACCAGCTGCGTGTTCAAGACACGGATTTCGACCAAGTCGGTTTTCAGTTCAGCCTCAAGGCCAACCTCCAACTTTTTACTCATTAGGCCGTCGGTGTTTCGTCTGCAATATCGGCTTTCAAAGGAAGAAAAGGTGATCGGCTCCGGTGTATCTACCGTCGGCCTGGCTAAGTTGGCCACTTTCTCAGCTACGCTCGTAGGAATGACTAGGACCTCTGCATGGTGGCTGTCTCAATTGCCTGAGTTCAAGGCCCTTGGACTGAACTGTGTATCCTCGCCACTGTTCTCACCTTAACTGAGGCTCGGGGGGCAGCTGATTTGGTAGACACTCTGTTTTTGGGAGCCGATTGGAGTTGCATCGGCTGACCCTGCATCATAACCTTCTTCGAAAGCGGTGAGTTGTTGCAGAAGAAGACTACTAGAGCTGCGGAAAGGAGCCTGAAAGGGAAGCCGTCGTCATCTACAGGGTTTGGACCGTCCTGTTGCTGCAAGAAAATGAAGGAGACTGGATTCTCAAAACAGCCGATGAACAGCCATCGGCTATAGGATTGCAAAGTATTATGGTCAGATATCAAATTACAGTCTGAATTTGAGAAGTGCTTGACTGACGGTCTAATTGGTATCTGAGTCTGGCTTCATGGGCGTCTGAGGCGAAAAGTCCGATACGTTGCTATCGGTCTTGGTGCGGCAAACGGAAGACTTGAAATTGGATTAATTGAGAGTCAAATTGGAAGAACAATTCTTATTGATTCAAAGGAGCGGCTTTACAAGAAAGAGCCGATGGCTCTCAAAAGGGGGATCCGATGCCTAGTGCACTGCTACTACTAGTCCTACACTAATTGGCCCCTGTTCTAGGGGTCGTCGCTGTCCTCATCGTCGCCATTGTAGCTGCCGTCGGCGCTGCTTCCAGAGAGTTCCTCGTCGCTGCTGCCCCAGCCCTCGGCCGGAGCCTCTTCTTCCTCGTCATCATCATCATCCTCGCTGTCCGCCCAAGCGCGGAAGCGCTTCGCCGGCGGATACCCAGCGGAGGAGGAGGAATCATCCTCCTCCTCTTCCTCTTCTTCCTCTGCTTCTTCTTCTTCCTCCTCCTCGTCGGAGGAGGTGGAGTTCGCCCAGGAGTGGAGGTCGTCTTCGCTCTCGCTCTTCAGCTCCCCTTCGATGAGGAACTCGAGGTCGTCCTCCCCATCGGTCAGAGGTAGGTCACCATCTGACCCGACGAGTGCTTCGGGTGGGCCATCTGGCACGGGATCAAAGTTCCACTCCTGCTCGCTCGAAGAGGAAGATTGGAGAGAGAGGCCTGAGGAGATGGAGGAAGAGGAAGACATTGCTACAGGGAAAGAGGGTTTTTTAGGTGCCGATGGCTAGAACAGAGGAAGGGGATGAAGTGGCGAACCGTTCGGCACGGTTAAATAAAGGGGGTATAGTGGAGATTTAATGCCATAGCAGTTTCCGAGGAAGTGGTGCCCAACGAAAAAAAAAAACTGCCAGGTCACGCGGAGAAGTTGAGAAGGCAGGGCATCATGATGATGGATACTGCGACGGTTCTGCCATGACATGACCCGACGAAGAAAAGCAGAGTGATTTTGGAATTATCGATTCCAAAACCAGGGGGGCATGTGTTATCACCAGAATTTGACCAAGTTAGAGGTGGGCCGCGATCAAGATGGGCTTGAAGAATATACATGGAAGGAATACATGAATCGGCCTTATATGCAAAGTTTGGGCTAGTTCGCCCGTGTATCTGTAATATAGTAGGATACGTGTCGGTTAGTTAGAGTTTGGCTCGTGCACGGTTGGGATTATTCCCACGTTAGAAAGTCTACGGACTATAAATATGTATCTAGGGTTTAGGAAATAAACAACAATCACGTTCACCACAAACCAATCCAGGCGCATCGCCAACTCCCTTGTCTCGAGGGTTTCTTCCGTGTAAGCATCATGCTGCCTAGATCGCATCTTGCGATCTAGGCAGTACAAGTTTATTCGCTGTTCATGCGTTGCTCGTACCGAAGCCTTTTTGATGGCGAGCAACGTAGTTATCTTAGATGTGTTAGGGTTAGCATTGTTCATCGTATCATATGCTGTCGTAGTGCAACCCTGAGATATCTAGCCGCCTTACACCTATCTTAGGTGTAGGGCGGCACCCCGCTTGATCATTATTTAGTAGATCCGATCCGTTATGGTTGCTCCTTGTTCTTCAAGGATTAGTTTAATATCTGCATAGTTAGGCCTTACAAACGGATTGAAGGATCCAGTGGCGCGTAGGGTGTAGTTTGCTGGCCCTAGACAGGATGTTCCGGGGATCAACCTCGTGTTGGTTTTTAGGCCTTGTCTAGGGACGGTTTACGATCACCGTGCGTGGCCGCCAGGCTCAATCACGAGTAGGATGTTCCGATTATGTGGTGAAAACCCTAAATCATAGTAGATCGTTTTAGCTTTATATTGATCAAGCAGGACCACCATATATTCGTACACCTCGTGCGAATCATGGGTGGATCGGCTCTTTGAGCCGATTCACAGGACAACCTGAGAGCCGATCGAGGCTCGTATTTAATGTTTACGTGTATGCCATGCAGGAAACTAAGCGAGGCATCATCCATCACCTTCCTGACCAGGTATAGGTCAGGTGGCACGCCCTTGCACCAGCATCGGACGTGCGTGCCGAGTCCTTGCGGGCCGTCGCTCGGAGGGACCAGGGCCAGCCGTAGCCCTGGGAGCCTCCCGGCTCTACTGTGTTGCCCGTCGCTGCTCGCCGGTGGGTTTCTGACCGCAACAGAAGTCAAGCATGAAGAGAAGTGGTTTTGGGTTTCAAACATGGAAATTTCAAAAAAAAAGCTTCATTTTAGGGAGACTAATAAGGATCCATGTTTACCATTTTATTTTCATGTTTTAAACTTGTTTAAATCTTGGTCAAACCTAGGATTTGACATACATTCAAATGGGCGGAAAATTAAAAAAAAATCTGAAAAATAAAAAACCAAAGTACATAGTCTTCTTATGTCATACAGTAAGCATTCAAGTTGTTAAACAAGGTCTACACATATTCAAACCAGACAAATCATGTATCTATACCCCTAACCCCTAAACTCTATCTTATGAATGAAGTCAAGCATGAAGAGAAGTGGTTTTGGGTTTCAAAAATGGAAATTTCAAAAACCTCCCAAAAGGTTCATTTTAGAGTGACTAAGAAGGATCCATGCCTACCTTTTCATTTCATGTTATAAACTTGTTTAAATCATGGTCAACCCTAGGATTTAACCAAGATTCAAATGGACAGAAAATTTAAAAAAAAAATGAAAAACCAAAGTACATAGTCTTCTTATGTTATATAGTAAGCATATTCAAGTTGATAAACAAGGTTTGGACATATTCAAACCATACAAATCATGTATCTACCCCCTAACCCTAAACTCCTATGAAGTCAAGCATGAAGAGAAGTGGTTTTGGGTTTCAAACATGGAAATTTCAAAAACCTCCCAAAAGCTTCATTTTAGAGTGACTAAGAAGGATCCATGCTTAGCTTTGCATTTCATATTTTAAACTTGTTTAAATCATTATCAAACCTAGGATTTGACCAAGATACAAATGGGTGGGCACAAAATTCAAAAAAAACAGAAAAATGAAAAGCCAAATCACATAGTCTTCTTATGTCATATCGTAAGCATTCAAGTTGAAAAACAAGGTCTAGATATATCCAAACCATACAAATCATGTAGCTACCCTTGTCGATCTTATGAAGTCTAGCATGAAGAGAAGTCGTTTTGGGTTTCAAACATGGAAATTTCAAGAACATCCCAAAAGCTTCATTTTAGAGTGACTAAGAAGGATACAAACTTCCCCTTTCATTTTCATGTTTTAAACTTGTTTAATTCTTGGTCAAACCTCCTAGGATTTGACCAAGATTCAAATGGGCATACAAATTCAGAAAAAATCAAAAGAATGAAAAACCAATGCACATATAGCATTCTTATGTCATATATATAGTAAGCATTAAAGTTGATTAACAAGGTCTAGACATATTCAAACCAGACAACTCATGTATATATCTACCCCTAACCCTAAATTAACTATGTCTTATGAAGTCAATCATGAAGAGAAGTGGTTTTGGGTTTCAAACATGGAAATTTCAAGAACCTCCCAAAAGCTTTATTTTAGAGTGACTAAGAAGGATCCATGCTTACCTTTTCATTTTCATATTTTAAACTTGTTTAAATCTTTGTCAAACCTAGGATTTGACCAAAAGATTCAAATGGGCATAAAATTCATAAAAAATCAGAAAAATGAAAAACCAAAGCATATAGTCTTCTTATGTCATATAGTAAGCATTCAAGTTGATAAATTAACAAGGTTTTGACATATTCAAACCATTCAAATCATGTATCTACCCCTAACCCTAAACTCGGTCGATCTTATTAAGTCTAGCATGAAGAGAAGTCGTTTTGGGTTTCAAACATGGAAATTTAAAGAACATCCCAAAAGCTTCATTTTAGAGTGACTAAGAAGGATACAGACTTCACTTTTCATTTTCATGTTTTAAACTTGTTTAAATCTTGGTCAAACTGCCTAGGATTTGACCAAGATTCAAATGGGCGTACAAATTCAGAAAAAAATCAAAAGAATGAAAAACCAATGCACATACATTCTTATGTCATATATATAGTAAGCATTAAAGTTGATAAACAAGGTCTAGACATATTCAAACCAGACAACTCTCATGTATATATCTACCCCTAACCCTAAACTCTGTCTTATGAAGTCAATCATGAAGAGAAGTGGTTTTGGGTTTCAAACATGGAAATTTCAAGAACCTCCCAAAAGCTTTATTTCAGAGTGACTAAGAAGGATCCATGCTTGCCTTTTCATTTTCAAATTTTAAACTTGTTTAAATCTTTGTCAAACCTAGGATTTGACCAAAAGATTCAAATGGGCATAAAATTCAAAAAAAATCAGAAAAATGAAAAACCAAAGCATATAGTCTTCTTATGTCATATAGTAAGCATTCAAGTTGATAAATTAACAAGGTTTTGACATATTCAAACCAAAGCTTCATTTTAGAGTGACTAAGAAGGATCCATGCTTACCTTTTCATTTCATGTTATAAACTTGTTTAAATCTTGGTCAAACCGCCTAGGATTTGACCAAGATTCAAATGGGCATACAAATTCAGAAAAATAGAAAAATGAAAAACCAAAGTACAAAGTATTCTTATGTACGTCATATAGTAAGCATATTCAAGTTGATAAACAGGGTTTAGACATATTCAAACCAGAAAAATCATGTATCTACCCCCTAACCCTAAACTCGGTCTTATGAAGTCTAGCATGAAGAGAAATCGTTTTGGGTTTCAAACGTTTAAGCCAAAAGCCCCTTTTCAAATATTTCAAACTTATTCAAATTTGGTTCAAATTTGAAAGACATACAAGTTATAGCACACATAGTGCATACATTTTCACACATACTGCACTAGATAGATGCTAACCCTATAGTTTGAGGCCATTTGGATGAGGTAGAAAAAATTCTTGGATTAGAATCGTGTTGTTCGAACCCCGTAGTTGGATTTTTTTGAACCTTGATCTGTAGTACTGGGCAAAACCCTAGTTTAACCTATTTAATTATAGATTCGTATATCGATTTTTCTACCTTTTTATTATTACTATGCAGCACATGTGTGTTTGCCCGTCTAGCTAGTGAAACTCGGAGGAAGAGGGATCACTCGGAAGGAGAGAAGAAGGGAGAGCATTATGGTGTCTCCCCTTTTGGGGTGACGATGTTGACTATTGTGCAGGGTTTGTCAGTGAGCAGGAGGTGCGAGCGAGCGAGCGAGTCGAGCGAGGCCGAGAATGAGAGAGATTTGTTTTTTTTGTGAGAGGGACACCCGAAGGATCCTGAAGGACCCAGAGACTTCCAATACGTATCCTGATGCGTCTTCTCTTGACAAAGAAGATGGCTGGGAGTTTGCGTACCTATTGCACGTGACTTGTGCTCACTGAAGTGTGGGACCTCACCACACGTAAGTGACAGACCTGTTGGTGTAAAAACTCGGTTGATTATTATAGTGCATTAGAACAAAGATTCCTATGGATTCAAGCGTAGGAAATCCAAGTTAACTCATTTACATGACATTTTTTTCCATGAAGCAAAGTTAACACATCTATCAATTGGTACATTTTGGAGTGACTAAGAAGGATCCAGGCTTACTTATTCGTTTTCACGTGTTAAACTTGTCTAAATCTTGGTCAACCCTAGGATTTGACCAACAAGATTCAAATGGGCAGAAAATTTAAAAAATCAGAAAAATGGAAAACCAAAGTACATAGTCTTCTTATGTCATATAGTAAGCATATTCAAGTTGATAAACAAGGTTTGGACATATTCAAACCATACAAATCATGTATCTACCCCCTAACCCTAAACTCTGTCTTATGAAGTCAAGCATGAAGAGAAGTGGTTTTGGGTTTCAAACATGGAAATTTCAAAAACCTCCCAAAAGCTTCATTTTAGAGTGACTAAGAAGGATCCATGCTTAGCTTTGCATTTCATATTTTAAACTTGTTTAAATCATTATCAAACCTAGGATTTGACCAAGATACAAATGGGTGGGCACAAAAAAAAAAAAAAACCAAATCACATATTCTTCTTATGTCATATCGTAAGCATTCAAGTTGATAAACAAGGTCTAGATATATCCAAACCATACAAATCATGTATCTACCCCTGTCGATTTTATGAAGTCTAGCATGAAGAGAAGTCGTTTTGGGTTTCAAACATGGAAATTTCAAGAACATCCCAAAAGCTTCATTTTAGAGTGACTAAGAAGGATAGATCGTCCCTTATCATTTTCATGTTTTAAACTTGTTTAAATCTTGGTCAAACCGCCACTACAAGGATTTCAATCTATTGCAACAAAATTTATTGCAATGGCAATTTTTTGTAGCAATAAATATCAATATTACCACAAATTATCTATTTGTGGCAATATGAGGCATGTATTGCAACAGTCACAGAACATTGCGTTAAATAAGGATTTCGTAGCAATAAAATCTAGTTATTGCAACAAAAATGTTAGGTCGTGGCAATAATCTCGACATATTCCCACGATTTTATTACATTGCAATAGATAGTTCTATCATTGCAATAGGGTACATATATTGCAACAAAATATATATTCGTGGCAATATTTTACACATATTGCCACAATATTTTTCTTGTTGCCAAATAGTACATGATATTGCAACAATATTTATACATTGGAATATTGTGTACGATGTTATTTTTATGCGATTATGGATAATTTAGAATCATCGTAATCGTTTTCTATGATGTGTTCAAATAACTAGGGGGCAACTCAGCTGTTCGGCCTACATGTCGTGTCCATGTGTGTGCCACCTCAGTTGTTTCGCCTTTGGCGTGTCCATGTGTCGGTTTTCCAAATCAAACTTGCCAGGATCAATATCTGATGTGTGGGACCCCAATCATAGGGCTCAACTTAGATATCGTACCCTAACATTTAGGCAAATACTGAAGGCCATGAATAAGTGAACCGGCAATTATACTAGTAAAATATTGAGACAATGAACAAGTGAACCGGCGGTTCGACTAGTAAAAAACTAAACTGACGGTCTCACCATCCCTCTAGTTTTTTTTAAATATGGAATAGAGCCACTTAAACTTACGTTTGATATTTTTTTCAGCCAATTAGAAGATACAACCAGACTACCCACGAATCACATAATTTTCATCGCGCGGGTAATAGTCCCACGCTGGATTTTTTTCTTTTTTGATGAGGATTCCCGCGCTGGCTTTTGCCTGAATCGCGAAACAAATAGAGTATAAAAATGGGCTGACCCTCCCAGCCCTAGCCCCAACCCCATCAAACCAATCCTTGACCTACCCCCTCAGAGCGCCTCCTCCCTCCTCCCCATTCATCCACCTCTGCCGCCTGCCTAGATCCTGGGCAATTCCGGCCATTCCCTGCCCCACCGACCATCTCCCCAGAACCCGACCCCCCTCTCTATATCCCACCTCGCTGAACCACCAAACTGCACCTCCAACAGAAACCCTAGCCCGGCATCCTGCCTGTACAAAGTGGAGCAGGAGGTCCCTGGCGACGGCGGCGCCCCGGCAGCAGATTATGGTGATCAGGATCGGCGACCAGATTCACCCCGCGGGGCAGATACGTCCAGACTTGACGCTGAAGGACTCGGCGCCGAACCTGATGCTTAGCGTTTTGCATTCCCGGGCCTCGTCGAGCAGGAGCGACATCGTCTCCTGCGCCGACATCTCGCCCTCACCCTCTCCGCGTGCGACGCCATTTGCGTAATCGTAAGTCGCCCTTTCCCCTGCCCACCAGAATACATCATACAAACGCCGGGGTAAATTAACATAATTCTCCAAGCTAGAAACTATCGGCGCTAATTACCCGTCATGCCATGATTTTATCCGTGTTCTCTTTTTTGCAATTGCATTAACTGGCGCGCCACACTGACACATGGTGATGTGCAGATCAGTGTGGCACAGGCACTCGTGCAGTGTATCACAACATTGAACGGACAATATATTATTCTTCTTCAGAAGCAGAGGTTTTTTAATTCCTGCATGTTTACAATTTTTTATCAATTCCTACATTTTTTCATTGTTAATCACTAAGTTAAATGTGTTCTTCCAATGACACAACCTAATGCAGAATTTTGCACTAGCTAAGTTAATACTGAACTACTGGTGTTCTTCCAATGATACTGAACTAGTAATGTTATTCTTCCATTGATACTGAAATACTGGTATACCTGTCGAGAAAAAGGAGAATATATCGCACTTGTTAATTTTTGTTGACATGAATATGTTTGGCCCTTACTTTTAATCTGTTTGACCTGCAGCAATAACATCATTTCATGCTTGCTGACCCACACCTTGCTTGGTTGCTCTTGCAGACCTGATGGAGAGCATCAAACCTGGCCATGGTACACATGCGTGCAGGCTGGGAAGCAAATCTATACACATGTTTGCTTTGATTATATACTATACCATCGTAAGTCAGTTCATTCTTATAATGTCTTGATGAGAAAACTGAAGAAGACTGTTATTGAGTGATGAAAACTCAAGCCATACCCCGGTTGTATTGTTTGTTTGATCAGATCACGTAATCAACAACAATACTTTCGGAACTTAGTTTGTGTTTCAACATAAATAGATATGTTTATGTTTATAGTGCAATTTTCAATCTTTGGATAAACCGTCTATTTTTTTCAGCCTAGCATCCAGAGAAATAGCATAATTATATTTTAGTAGTTGATAACTTAAAAGTAAATTGCAGCCTGGCATATGTTAGTAGTTTTGGTAAGATGGTGGCATAGCATAACCATCTCTCAGATCACATGTTGCAGTACAACCCTATGCACTTATGTGCATCCACCTGAGTGATTCTTTTTTCCATATTACTTTCCAAGATGCTTCCAAAAGTTTGCTGTACAGTACATTTGAAGAGAAAATTTTGGAGAGCAAATTTTGGCTCACTATCCCTGATTTATCCCCAGATGTTCCTTCTTTTGGTGTTGTGCACTATTATTTAACTAAATGAATTAGACATCGTCTTTAAGATTAAGAAACAATTCCTAGAAAAGAAATAACAATGCCTTTATTGGTAAATTATAATTTTTTTACCATTTTTCACATGCTTGTAGCCATGCTAAGCTGTTAATTATCTCTGGCATCGTATAGTGCCTGATGAGAGAATTAGTACATCTACAATCTCTTAACTGGCTAAATTAAAACTACCAAGGATACAACCATTGCATGTGGTGGTGTTGAGTATGTGATGATATATGGTAGAGATGCATAGTTGCTGTTAGCATTCAACGTTATCCTGACTCTAGATACGGAGTATCATTTTATGGTTTCTTTTTTTTGTGTGTAAATACATAGCCTCCAATTTGTCCATAGATGGGCTAGGCTAACGTGTCTATTCAGATGTAAAAATGCACCAAACTAAATTAGTTTATGCCAACATCTATATTATATAACTCACTGTACTTCCCTGCAAAAAATATATATATAACTCACTATGCTTGCTCAATCTCTTCCAGAACAGAAATATATCAGTGAGGTGAAGATCAGCTGGAGCATGCATGTATTGAAGCTTTGCATAGGACCTTGAAAAAACAATTATTATGGATATTAAGTTTTTTATTTTGTTCAATTAGATTTCTTGCCTCTTGAACGTGTAATATGTATTTTTGTATATTAAATGTATGATTGACATACGTGTTTTCTGTATACATTTGTGTTGTGTGCTATTTATTTATATTATATAGATGCTTTGGTTTTTTTTTTTTGAAACGAGGGCAAAAGCTTTGCCCTAATCTATTAATTAAGAAGAGTTTTTACATAAAGGAACCCGGATTACACACATGGCGTTACTCTCCCGGCATGACATTGCCCAAATGTTTGGCACCGGCCAAAACCCATAATCTAGCCTCGGTTTTGATTTTCTCTATAACTACTTGAGTGGGCGCATGCTTGTTACGAAAAATCCTAGCATTGCGCTCATTCCATATCTCCCACGTTATGAGGAGTGTGAGAGAGGAAACCGCCTTTCTACACGGAGTGTCGCCGCCCGCCAACAAGTTCCACCAAGAGTCTATGGATAGCCCAACCCAATTCGCGGGTTGAATCAAAGGGATGCCAACCCAATCCTTGATCGTATCCCAAATGCGAGCCGTGTAGCGACAATTGATGAAGAGGTGCTCCACAGTTTCAAGAGTTTGGTTGCATAGAGTGCATCGGTCACAATTTTGCCACCCCCTAGCTTGCAAGCGATCGGCCGTCCAAATCCTATTTTGCAAAAGAAGCCAAGCAAAAAACTTCACTTTTGGTGGCGCCCAAGCCTTCCACACCAACTTGTTCATGTTTGAAGCAATGGCTCCAATGAATTGTATCTCATAAGCCGATTTGGAGGAGTACTCTCCATTGGCCGTGAGCCTCCACACAATGTCATCCTCAACCCCATCCCGAAGTTGAATGCTTTCAATAAGGCCCCAAAGCTCGACAAATTGCCTAAGGTAATCCATGTTGTTGATTTTTCCCAAGTCAATCTTCTTGACCCACTCGTTATTCCTCAAGGCTTGGTGGACCATCCAATTCTTTCTCTTTGAGATCTCGAAAATGAGAGGGGCGACCTCAATCGGCTTCCTATTGTTTAACCATGGAGAGTGCCAAAAAGGCGCTTTATGGCCATTGCCAAGGGTTATGGTCGTTGAAGCATAGAACACCTCCATGTCTTCCATAGAGCAAGGGTTTCCGGAGCCTTTCCAAATTTTGTCGGGCTCCTTCCATTCAAGCCAAGGCCAACGAAGCCTAAGGGCCCTTGCAAACTTCTCCATATGAAGAATCCCAATCCCACCAAGTTTTTTGGGGCGGCACACGGTCACCCAATTGACCTTACATTTTGCCCCCGTCGTGGTGTCCTTGGCGGACCAAAGGTAGGCCCTCTCAATCTTGCTAATGTACTTGGTAGTCTCCGGGGGAAGCATAAGCGACGTCATGTAATAAGTAGCTTGCGAGGCGATAACGGATTTGACCAAGGTTGCCCGGCCGGCGGTAGTAACAAGTTTCCCGCACCAAGTTGGGAGCTTCCCGGCACACTTATCCTCAAGATGTTGGAAGTCCGCCCTTTTGAGAGACCAAACCGAAAGCGGGAGCCCCAAGTACTTAAGAGGAAAAGTAGCTCTCGCCGCCGGGATACCTTCAAGCACGTCATCAAGGTCCACATGGGCGCACCGGATAGGAACAACGGAGCTTTTTTGGAAGTTGGTACAAAGTCCGGTTACCTCACCGAAACCATTGAGGATACTTGCAAGATTTTGGATGTCCTCCTTAAAAGGCGCCACAAACACCGCCGCATCATCCGCATATAAAGAGGTCCTAAGGATGTTCCCTTGGCCACGGAGCTTGTGAATGAGGCCGAGAGTAGTAGCATGCTCCAAGATTTGTGTGAGCGGGTCAATGGCGATAACAAAGAGGAGCGGGGAAAGGGGGTCGCCTTGCCGTAAGCCCCGGCCATGGGTGATGGGTGTACCGGCCAACCCATTGAGAAGGACCCTAGAGGTGGAGGTTGCGAGAAGCGCCACAATCCAATTGCGGAAATGGCTCGGGAAGCCCCGTCTTTGGAGTAAGTCCACAAGATATTCCCACCGGACGGAGTCGAAAGCCTTTCTAATGTCGAGCTTGAATAGCAAAGCCGGAATCTTGTTTTTGTGGAATCTAGTGGCAAGGTTCTTGACATAGAGGAAATTATCGTGTATACTCCTTTTCTTGATGAAAGCACTTTGCGCGTTGGAGACAAGCTCATCCATGAGAGGCGCAAGCCTAAGAGCAAGCATTTTGGAAATGATCTTGGCAATGGCATGGAATAAGCTTATGGGCCGAAAGTCGGTGATTTGTTCCGCCCCCTCCTTCTTGGGTAACAAGACAATATTGGCGGAGTTAAGCCAATGAAAATTGTCGGCGTGGAGGTCCCCAAAGAGGTGAATGACGTTCATGACGTCGACTTTGACAATGTCCCAACACTTCTTGAAGAAGGTGCCCGTGAACCCATCCGGTCCCGGTGCCCTATCCCCGGGCATAAGATTTATCGCATTCCGCACCTCCTCCTCGGTAAATGGCTCCCCAAGGCTATTCAAGTCCGGGTCAACAAAGTGGAGCGCCTCCCAATTGAAATCCTTAGTTCTTGGCTCGCCTCTCTCCATGGTCGACTTGAAATGGCTATGGATGACCTCTTCCTTGGCCACATGCTCGGTAACCCAACCATGGTTGTTCATGAGTTTGTGAATGTGGTTTTTCCTACGTCTCGCGTTAACCCTTAGGTGAAAGAACTTTGTGTTGGCATCCCCCTCTTTCAAGTTAGCAATGCGGGCACTTTGCTTTTTCCTAGCCCTCTCCACCACCGAGAGGGCAATGACTTTCCTCCTCAAACGGGCCCTAAGCATCATTTCATCATTGGAGAGCAATCTAAACTCTTGGGCCAAGTCAAGTTGCAAGATCACCAAGAGCGCGGCGTGCAACAACACCTTCCCATTAGAGAAAAGGCCGCGGCTCCACTTAGTTAACCTCTTGCCGGTGCAACGGAGCTTGTGGAAGAGAACTTGGCATGGCTCGACGTGGGAAGAAGGTTCATTCCACGCTTGTTGCACAACGTCATGGAAACCGGGGACCCTAGTCCAAAAGTTCTCGAACTTGAAAGACCTTGGTCTACGAGGGCCACAAGCATCGGAGAGGAGTAGCGGGCAATGGTCCGACAAGGAGGAGGAAAGAGCATGAAGAACATGAGTGTCGAAGCGGATGTCCCACTCGGAGTTGCAATAGAAAGCATCGAGCTTGCAAAGCGTCGGGTTCTCCCTCTCATTGGACCAAGTGAAGCGGCGGTTTTGAAGGTGGATCTCCGTAAGCTCACACGAATGAAGGGCCGCCCGGAAACGGTTTATCCGCCCGCGATTCACGTTCCGTTTGTTCTTGTCTCTAGCCCTCCTTATTTGGTTAAAATCACCCAGAGCAAGCCAACGGACGCCAAGCGGCGGTTTGTGGCCCAAAAGCTCGGCAAAGAAGGGGTCTTTTTGGCTCGACGCAGTTGGCCCATACACCCCGGTGATCTTGAAATCACCCTCATGTTCCGTGTTTATGAGGTGCACATGAGCGGAGAGGCAATGATCGGAAAGGACCACATTTGTGAGTTGCACCACGGAATCGTCCCAGAGAAGGAGAATGCCCCCCTTAGTCCCAATAGATGGCCTCTCGGCGAAGCACTTCAAACGGTTGCC
Source organism: Lolium multiflorum (assembly GCA_030979885.1). Classification (NCBI taxonomy): domain Eukaryota; kingdom Viridiplantae; phylum Streptophyta; class Magnoliopsida; order Poales; family Poaceae; genus Lolium; species Lolium multiflorum. The sequence continues at coordinate 16,605,506 of CM061753.1, forward strand.
GCCGATGTAGATGGCGTCAGCGGGCGACACAGAGTCGAGCTTGGTTTCTTGCAGGCACACAATTTGACAGGAAGAGGAAGCAATTATCTCATGCACGGTGTCCCGACGATCTTGATCATTTAAGCCCCGGACATTCCACCCCAAAATGTTCAGCAGGATGTCTAACATTTAGCACTAACAGAACCCGACTGACTAACAGCTAAGATGGCGAGCAGCGCTTGGCAACAATTCCAGAGGCGTGGTACATGCACCAGCCACGGAAGACAACTGCCCAGATCCTTACAACAACGGACAACAGCAGGTTTTAACAACATTGGGAACAAACTGGCCCAACCGGACAGCAGCAAAAGATGATCAGACATCAGCAGTGCCATCCACCTCGTCCTCCAAGTCCAACGCCGCAGCTCCTCCACCCTGGATGAGCGCCTGGTCAACCTCGTCTTCATCCTCCGTCGCGAAGTTAAATAGCACCTTCATAGCATCGATGACCTCCTGCGTCACCTGTCCCTGGAATCTTGCCGCGAACTCCGCCATGGCTTGCTCGGTGACCACTTCTCCGTCCTTGATGATCCCCAGCCCACGACAGAGCACCGCTTCCGCCCTCTTCGCGACAGGAGCCGTCTTCCTGCCTGCCTTGTTTCTTGCGGAGGCTTGCTTGAGCGTGAAGCCGATAGTGCGGCCGATCGTCACGCCGGCGAGAGTCTTCCTCCTATTTGCCGGACGCTGCGGAGGCGATGATGTGGGCGGCGACAGCAGAGGCCGCAGCGCTGGTGCGAAGAGCCCACTGGGCAGCTGCAGACCTCCAGGCGAAGAGCCGGGCCTCCTGCGCGGCGGCGTCCGCGCCAGCGGGCTGACATGGGCCAGCACCGGCGTTTGCGTCGGCGAGGAAGGCGGGGTGTGGAACGCCGGGGACCCCGGCGGAGTGTCGAAGCCTGGAGGGCGAACCGGAGTTCCCTCGGACACCTGGTGGCGATCCTGAAGCCACAGCTGGGAGAGGCGCTGGCCCTTGGAAGCCGGCGAGGAGGGCAGGACCGACGTGGGCGAGGAGGACGCCGCGAGCGACTGTGGCGATTTAGCCGCCCGGGAACGTCGGCGACTTGCACCAGGCGTGGCACTCCTGGACGTCGCGCGCCCATGGCGCAACACCGCTTCATGGTCCCGGCCATCACCGTCCATGAGGATCTCTTCATCAACGTCCGTGGAATCCGCGTCGGAGACGATGGTCGGCGCAGCGACCTGGGCAGCAGGCGTGGCGGCGAGACCCTCGCAGGTGTTCCCCAACAGCAGCAGCGGCCGCCCCGCAACAGCGCGAGGGAGAGCATCCGCAGCAGCCTCGTCGGCAGCCCTCCTCCGCCCCACATCCCGATGGTTGGAGCGATCGCGCTGGTGGTCACTGCGGTCACCGTGGTCACCAGCGCGGGCCGAACGAGAGAGGCTGCGGCGAATGGCCGCGCCCCAGCCCCTGGAGGAGTTCCTCCCGCGCCTGTCCCTGTCGTCGTCATCCTCATCCCTTCTTCCCCTACTGCTGCCAGCGCCCTCCAGCCGCTCCCCGCGATCCCGCATGAACTGCTCGCCGTCGACGACGCCCCACCTCCATGATCCCTTGCAAGGCATGGGCACTTCTTCAAGCGTCAGATCCTCAACGATATCCAGGTGGATGATGCACCGTCGCTGGAGACCACGACGACCACGCTCGCGCACACCCGGAGCAGCATCTGGGCCGGGCAAGGTGACCCACCCGACACGCGGGACCAGGTTGGGATTGGCCACCCATGCCCAGACACACAGGGCCTTCGTGTACTCCCTCCGCACGCAGGTGTCCTCGATGTAGTCGAGCGAGCAGGACGAGCCGATGGCCTGCTGCGCCGAGGCAGCGTTCCAGGCATACATTGGCACGCTCTCGATGCAGAGGCGGACGTGGTGCTGCAGGCCGACGTGGTCGGCATTGTCCTCCAGGCGCCACGGCCGGACCTGCACCTTGTAGCCTTCGAAGTCGAAGTCGTGGAGAGCGACGGCGTCGGCGCGGTGGTGGGGGAAGGTGAACCTGACGAAGAAGGGCTCGGGGAAGTGGTCGGTGACGGTAACATCGTCCTCCAGCGCGCCCACCTTGGACGCGAGTGCGCGGCGCAGCGTGACCCTTGCGTCGCGGGATGGCGGCCTGTCGAACCAGGCGTAGGCGGCCCTGGACAGCAGCAAGGCGGCCTCCGCGTTCATGGCCGCCGAGGCGTGGATGACAGCAAAGACCTCCGCCGGCCTGGTGATGTTGCCGAGCCTCGGCATGGTAGCAGCGCGGTCGGCGACGGTTGGAGCTTGAGGGCGAGGGAGGTGCGTCGCAGCGACGGGCAGGCTGGGACGGCGACGAGCAGGGGCAGGCGAGGCAGTGCTTGGCGATGGCTCAGGCTCGGCAGGATGGTGGCAGAAACGGGAGCGGTGCCCCGAACGAAAGCACCTGCGGCATTTAACGGGGTCACTGCACTCCGAAGCCGGCTTTGCCTTCAAGGCCAGGCGCCATTACTGCTCCTCAACGTCCGCCAGCTCCAACCTGGCTTTGGTTTTTGGACATATGCCTTTTCTAATACTGATGTGTAATCATGCGTATAGCATATTCTGTGTAACAAGGTATTTGCCATAATTATATTATATCCCCAAGACACGCTTTCTGTTGTGATATATCCTTTTGCCATGAAATGCATTTTGTTGTAATATCATATCATGGCGGAAACAGTTTTTTTGTGGTAGCCTTTTGCCATGGAATAAATATTGTTGCTATAGGCTACGGCCACGTTATTATTTTCATCGCAATAGATTATTGCAATGCCCAAGATCTTGTGGCATTAAGCTATCTCCACAAACCAAATTGTGGCATTAGGTGTGTGCTGCCTCAGGGAAAAAATGTGGCAACTTGACACATGATTGTTGCAATAGCACACTTTATTGCCACGATTGTTTTTCCGTGGCAATAACCTATTACCATGCGGCCAATTGCAACGGCTGCCAACGAATGCCATTTCGTGGCGATAGGTACCTATTGCCACAAATCAGTGCACATTGCGACAAATAGTTTCATTGCAATAGACCCAAATCCTAGTAGTGCGCCTAGGATTTGACCAAGATTCAAATGGGCATACAAATTCAGAAAAAATCAAAAGAATGAAAAACCAATGCACATATAGCATTCTTATGTCATATATATAGTAAGCATTAAAGTTGATTAACAAGGTCTAGATATATTCAAACCACACAACTCATGTATATATCTACCCCTAACCCTAAATTAACTATGTCTTATGAAGTCAATCATGAAGAGAAGTGGTTTTGGGTTTCAAACATGGAAATTTCAAGAACCTCCCAAAAGCTTTATTTCAGAGTGACTAAGAAGGATCCAAGCTTACCTTTTCATTTTCATATTTTAAACTTGTTTAAATCTTTGTCAAACCTAGGATTTAACCAAAAGATTCAAATGGGCATAAAATTCAAAAAAAATCAGAAAAATGAAAAACCAAAGCATATAGTCTTCTTATGTCATATAGTAAGCATTCAAGTTGATAAATTAACAAGGTTTTCACATATTCAAACCATACAAATCATGTATCTACCCCTAACCCTAAACTCGGTCGATCTTATGAAGTCTAGCATGAAGAGAAGTCGTTTTGGGTTTCAAACATGGAAATTTCAAGAACACATCCCAAAAGCTTCATTTTAGAGTGACTAAGAAGGATCCATGCTTACCTTTTCATTTCATGTTATAAACTTGTTTAAATCATGGTCAACCCTAGGATTTGACCAAGATTCAAATGGGCAGAAAATTAAAAAAATAGAAAAATGAAAAACCAAAGTACATAGTCTTCTTATGTACGTCATATAGTAAGCATATTCAAGTTGATAAACAAGGTTTAGACATATTCAAACCAGACAAATCATGTATCTACCCCCTAACCCTAAACTCGGTCTTATGAAGTCTAGCATGAAGAGAAGTCGTTTTGGGTTTCAAACGTTTAAGCCAAAAGCCCCTTTCCAAATATTTCAAACTTATTCAAATTTTGTTCAAATTTGAAAGACATACAAGTTATAGCACACATAGTGCATACATTTTCACACATACTGCACTAGATAGATGCTAACCCTATAGTTTGAGGCCATTTGGATGAGGTAGAAAAAATTCTTGGATTAGAATCGTGTTGTTCGAACCCCGTAGTTGGATTTTTTGAACCTTGATCTGTAGTACTGGGCAAAACCCTAGTTTAACCTATTTAATTATAGATTCGTATATCGATTTTTCTACCTTTTTATTATTACTATGCAGCACATGTGTGTTTGCCCATCTAGCTAGTGAAACTCGGAGGAAGAGGGATCACTCGGAAGGACAGAAGAAGGGAGAGCATTATGGTGTCTCCCCTTTTTCGGGTGACGATGTTGACTATTGTGCAGGGTTTGTCAGTGAGCAGGAGGTGCGAGCGAGCGAGCGAGTTGAGCGAGGCCGAGAATGAGAGAGATTTGTTTTTTTTGTGTGAGAGGGACAACCGAAGGATCCTGAAGGACCCAGAGACTTCCAATACGCATCCTGATGCGTCTTCTCTTGACAAAGAAGATGGCTGGGAGTTTGCGTACCTATTGCACGTGACTTGTGCTCACTGAAGTGTGGGACCTCACGCGTGGGCACCACACATAAGTGACAGACCTGTTGGTGTAAAAACTCGGTTTATTATTATAGTGCATTAGAACAAAGTTTCCTATGGATTCAAGCGTAGGAAATCCAAGTTAACTCATTTACATGACATTATTTTTTCCATGAAGCAAAGTTAACACATCTATCAATTGGTACATTTTGGAGTGACTAAGAAGGATCCAGGCTTACTTATTCGTTTTCACGTGTTAAACTTGTCTAAATCTTGGTCAAACCTAGGATTTGACCAACAAGATTCAAATGGGCAGAAAATTTAAAAAATCAGAAAAATGGAAAACCAAAGTACATAGTCTTCTTATGTCATATAGTAAGCATATTCAAGTTGATAAACAAGGTTTGGACATATTCAAACCATACAAATCATGTATCTACCCCTAACCCTAAACTCTCACTTATGAAGTCAAGCATGAAGAGAAGTGGTTTTGGGTTTCAAACATGGAAATTTCAAAAACCTCCCAAAAGCTTCATTTTAGAGTGACTAAGAAGGATCCATGCTTAGCTTTGCATTTCATATTTTAAACTTGTTTAAATCATTATCAAATCTAGGATTTGACCAAGATACAAATGGGTGGGCACAAAATTCAAAAAAAAATGAAAAACCAAATCACATAGTCTTCTTATGTCATATCGTAAGCATTCAAGTTGATAAACAAGGTCTAGATATATCCAAACCATACAAATCATGTATCTACCCCTGTCGATCTTATGAAGTCTAGCATGAAGAGAAGTCGTTTTGGGTTTCAAACATGGAAATTTCAAGAGCATCCCAAAAGCTTCATTTTGGAGTGACTAAGAAGGATACAGACTTCCCTTATCATTTTCATGTTTGAAACTTGTTTAAATCTTGGTCAAACCGCCTAGGATTTGACCAAGATTCAAATGGGCATACAAATTCAGAAAAAAATCAAAAGAATGAAAAAACAATGCACATAGCATTCTAATGTCATATATATAGTAAGCAGTAAAGTTGATAAACAAGGTCTAGACATATTCAAACCAGACAACTCTCATGTATATATCTACCCCTAACCCTAAACTCTGTCTTATGAAGTCAATCATGAAGAGAAGTGGTATTGGGTTTCAAACATGGAAATTTCAAGAACCTCCCAAAAGCTTTATTTTAGAGTGACTAAGAAGGATCCATGCTTACCTTTTCATTTTCATATTTTAAACTTGTTTAAATCTTTGTCAAACCTAGGATTTGACCAAAAGATTCAAATGGGCATAAAATTCATAAAAAATCATAAAAATAAAAAACCAAAGCATATAGTCTTCGATCTTATGTCATATAGTAAGCATTCAAGTTGATAAATTAACAAGGTTTTGACATATTCAAACCATACAAATCATGTATCTACCCCTAACCCTAAACTCGATCGATCTTATGAAGTCTAGCATGAAGAGAAGTCGTTTTGGGTTTCAAACATGAAAATTTCAAGAACATCCCAAAAGCTTCATTTTAGAGTGACTAAGAAGGATACAGACTTCCCTTTTCATTTTCATGTTTTAAACTTGTTTAAATCTTGGTCAAACCGCCTAGGATTTGACCAAGATTCAAATGGGCATACAATTCATAAAAATTCAGAAAAATGAAAAATCAAAGCATATAGTCTTCTTATGTCATATAGTAAGCATTCAAGTTGATAAATTAACAAGGTTTTGACATATTCAAACCATACAAATCATGTATCTACCCCTAACCCTAAACTCGGTCTTATGAAGTCTAGCATGAAGAGAAGTCGTTTTGGGTTTCAAACGTTTAAGCCAAAAGCCCCATTTCAAATATTTCAAACTTATTCAAATTTGGTTCAAATTTGAAAGACATACAAGTTATAGCACACATAGTGCATACATGTTCACACATACTGCACTAGATGCTAACCCTATAGTTTGAGGCCATTGGATGAGGTCGAAAAATTCTTGGATTAGAAATGGGGTTGTTCGAACCCCGTAGTTGGATTTTTTGAACCTTGATCTGTAGTACTGGGCAAAACCCTAGTTTAACCTATTTAATTATAGATTCGTAGGTCGATTTTTCTACCTTTTTATTATTACTATGCAGCACATGTGTGTTTGCCCGTCGAGTGAAACTCGGAGGAAGAGGGATCACTCGGAAGGAGAGAAGAAGGGAGAGAATTATGTTGTCTCCCCTTTTTTGGGTGATGATGTTGACTGTTGTGCAGGTTTTGTCAGTGAGCAGGAGGTGTGAGCGAGCGAGTCGAGCGAGGCCGAGAATGAGAGAGATTTGTTTTTTTTGTGTGAGAGGGACAACCGAAGGATCCTGAAGGACCCACAGACTTCCAATACGCATCCTCATGCGTCTTCTCTTGACGACGAAGATGGCTGGGAGTTTGCGTACCTATTGCACGTGACTTATGCTCACTGAAGTGTGGGACCTCACGCATGGGCACCACACGTAAGTGATAGACCTGTTGGTGTAAAAACTCGGTTGATTATTATAGTGCATTAGAACAAAGTTTCCTATGGATTCAAGGGTAGGAAATCCAAGTTAACTCATTTACATGACATTATTTTTTCCGTGAAGCAAAGTTAACACATCTATCAATTGGTACATTTTGGAGTGACTAAGAGGATCCATGCTTACTTATTCGTTTTCACGTGTTAAACTTGTATAAATCTTGGTCAAACCTAGGATTTGACCAAGATTCAAATGGGCAGAAAATTAAAAAAAAACAGAAAAATGAAAAACCAAAGCACATAGTCTTCTTATGTCATATAGTAAGCATTAAAGTTGATAAAGAAGGTCAAGACATATTCAAACAAGACAAATCATGTATCTACCCCCTAACCCTAAACTCTGTCTTATGAAGTCAAGCATGAAGAGAAGTGGTTTTGGGTTTCAAACATGGAAATTTCAAAACCTCCCAAAAGCTTCATTTTAGAGTGACTAAGAAGGATCCATGCATGCTTACCTTTTCATTTTCATATTTTAAACTTGTTTAAATCTTTTTCAAACCTAGGATCTGACCAAGAGATTCAAATCGGCATAAAATTCAAAAAAAAACTCAGAAACAGGAAAAGCAAAAGCATATAGTCTTCTTATGTCATATAGTAAGCATTAAAGTTGATAAAAAAGGTTTGGACATATTCAAACCAGACAAATAATGGATCTACCCCTAACCCTAAACTCGCTCGATCTTATGAAGTCTAGCATGAAGAGAAGTCGTTTTGGGTTTCAAACATGGAAATTTCAAGAACATCCCAAAAGCTTCTTATGTCATATAGTAAGCATTAAAGTTGAGAAACAAGGTCTAGACATATTCAAACTATGCAAATCATGTATCTACCCCTTACCCCTAAACTTTGTCTTATGTAGTCAAGCATGAAGAGAGGTGGTTTTGGGTTTCAAACATGGAAATTTCAAAAACCTCCCAAAAGCTTCATTTTAGAGTGACTAAGAAGGATGATACATGCTTCCCTTCTCATTTTCATGTTTTAAACTTGTTTAAATCTTAGTCAAACCTAGGATTTGACCAAGATTCTTCAGAAAAAATCAAAAGAATGAAAAACCAAAGCACATAGCATTCTTATGCCATATAGTAAGCATTCAAGATGATAAACAAGGTCTAGACATATTCAAACCAGAAAAATCATGTATATATCTACCCCTAACCCTAAACTCTGTCTTATGAAGTCAAGCATGAAAGAGAAGTGGCGGTTTTGGGTTTGAAACATGGAAATTTCAAAAAAACCCAAAAGCTTCATTTTAGGGAGACTAAGAAGGATCCATGCTTACCATTTTATTTTCATGTATTAAACTTGTTTAAATCTTGTTCAAACCTAGGATTTGACCAAGATTCAAATGGGTAAAAAATTAAAAAAATCAAAAAAATGAAAAACCAAAGTACATAGTCTTCTTATGTCATATAGTAAGCATTCAAGTTGTTAAACAAGGTCTAGACATATTCAAACCAGACAAATCATGTATCTATACCCCTAACCCCTAATTAAACTCTGTCTTATGAAGTCAAGCATGAAGAGAAGTGGTTTCGGGTTTCAAACATGGACTAAGAAGGATCATTTTAAAAAACCCCAAAAGCTTCATTTTAGAGTGCATAAGAAGGATCCAGGCTTACCCTTTCATTTTCATGTTTTAATCTTGTTTAAATCTTGGTCAAACCTAGGATTTGACCAATATTCAAATGAGCATAAAATTAAAAATAAAAAAAATAAAAAACGAAAGCACATAATCTTCTTATGTCATATAGTAAGCATTCAAGTTCATAAACAAGTTCTAGACACATTCAAATCGAACAAGTCATGTACCCCTAACCCTAAACTGTGTCTTATAAATGAAGTCAACAAGCATGAAAAGAAGTGTAGTTTTGGGTTTCAAACAAGGAAATTTGAAAAACCTCCCAAAAGCTTCATTTTAATTAGACTGACTGATTAATTAAGAAGGATCCATGATTAATTACCTTTTCAATGTCATGTTTTGAACTTGTTTAAATCTTGGTCAAACCTAGGATTTGACCAAGATTCAAATGGGCATAAAAATTCAAAAAAAAAATTAGAAGAATGAAAAACCAAAGCACATAGCCTCTTCTTATGTCATATAGTAAGCATTCAAATTGATAAACAAGGTCTAGACATATTCAACCCAGACAAATCATGTATCTATACCCCTAACCCCTAAACTCTATCTTATGAATGAATTCAAGCATGAAGAGAAGTGGTTTTGGGTTTCAAACATGGAAATTTCAAAAACCTCCCAAAAGCTTCATTTTAGAGCGACTAAGAAGGATCGATGCTTACCTTTTCATTTTCATGTTTTAAACTTATTTAAATCTTGGTCAAACCTAGGATTTGACCAAGATTCAAATGGGCATAAAAATCCAGACAAAAATCTAAAGAATGAAAAACCAAAGCACATAGCCTTCTTAATTATGTCATATAGTAAACATTCAAGTTGATAAACAAGGTCTAGACATATTCAAAACAAAAAATCATGTATCTACCCCTAACCCTAAACTCTGTCTTATGAAGTCAAGCATGAAGAAGAGTGGTTTTGGGTTTCAAACATGCATGGAATTTCAAGAACCTCCCAAAAGCTTCATTTTAGAGTGACTAAGAAGGATCCATGCTTACACATTTTCATTTTCATGTTTTAAACTTGTTTGAATCCTGGTCAAACCTGGGATTTGACCAAGATACAAATGGGCATAAAATTCAAAAAAAATTAGATAAATGAAAAACCAAAGCACATAGTCTTCTTATGTCATATAGTAAGCATTCAAGTTGATAAACAAGATCTAGACATATTCAAACTATACAAATCATGTATCTACCCCTAACCCTAAACTCTGTCTTATGAAGTCAAGCATTAAGAGAAGTGGTTTTGGGTTTCAAACATGGAAATTTCAAAAACCTCCCAAAAGCTTCATTTTAGAGTGACTAAGAAGGATCCAGGCTTACTTTTCATTTTCACGTTTTAAACTTGTTTAAATCTAGGTCAAACCTAGGATTTGACCAAGATTCAAATGGACATAAAAAATCAACAGTTTACAACAGCACACAAAATAAACATGAAATTACATCTAAATCCCTAACTTTTACATGGAGGACCCCAGGCTGAAAGCAAGAAATGCGATCGGGTCTTGAATCTTGATGCGTCTTCTCTTGACAAAGAAGATCGCTGGGAGTTTGCGTACGTACAACACGTCACTTGTGCTCACTGAAGTGTGGGACCTGACGCATGGGCAACACACGTAAGTGACATGGATTCAAGGGTAGGGAAGCCAAGAGAAAAAAACGAGAATTTGGACAAAAATAACCCAATCTTGCTAGTATGTCGAAAGTTTGTTTTTCCCAATCTTTTCGACTTTGGGTTATTTCTGTCTATTTTGCCGAAAAAACGAGGACAGAGACTGGAGACGAGTTGAGGATTTCTGGTGTCAGACTGGAAACAGTGATGCATCTAGCTTCAGAGTACGTCAGATTAAGACTTCCTGAGCAACACTAGTCTGACGTAAGTACAGTGTATACAGACAAGACAGGGACCCGACATTGCTACCCACGTCCCTCTGCGCCCCTTCAAAGAAATCATACTCCGTACTAGAATCTCGAATCGTAGGAATTAGTCTGACACGATTTCTGATTGTTTAATTCATAGGATTGCAATTTTCAGAATTCATTGACAATACATTTTTATATAAAAACAAAAAATCCTTCATTGTGTAACCGTATGTTACTAGTATTTCTTTTGGTTTTCACACGTAATCAAACGTTATTGGATCCAAATACCGTTGTTTCTCAATCCTATATATTTGGAGATGATCATCACTCTCTAATCATACAATTTTCATATTCCCGCACTTTGAAAATCTTGCGAATAATCAAAGCAGCCAAAATTTATGGTGTGTATTGTATATGTTTATGGCATGCTGATACGTCTCCGACGTATCGATAATTTCTTATGTTCCATGCCACATTATTGATGATATCTACATGTTTTATGCACACTTTGTGTCATATTCGTGCATTTTCTGGAACTAACCTATTAACAAGATGCCGAAGTGCCGTTTTTCTGCTGTTTTTGGTTTCAGAAATCCTAGTAACGAAATATTCTCGGAATCGGACGAAATCAACGCCCAGGTTCCTATTTTGCCCGGAAGCATCCAGAACACCCGAGAGCCGCCAGGGAAGCCCTGGGGGCCCCACACTACACCCGGCGCGCGCAGGGGGGCCGCCGCCCTATGGTGTGGTGGCCCAGGCCCCCTCCGAGGCTGCCCTTCCGCCTATTTAAAGCCTCCGTCGCGAAAACCCTATCACGTTCGACGAAACCCACAGAAACCTTCTAGAGCCGCCACCATCGCGAAGCCAAGATCTGGGGGACAGGAGTCTCTGTTCCGGCACGCCGCCGGAACGGGGAAGTGCCCCGGAAGGCTTCTCCATCGACACCGCTGCCATCTCCACCGCCATCTTCATCACCGCTGCTGCTCCCATGAGGAGGGAGTAGTTCTCCATCGAGGCTCGGGGCTGTACCGGTAGCTATGTGGTTCATCTCTCTCCTATGTACTTCAATACAATAATCTCATGAGCTGCCTTACATGATTGAGATTCATATGATGATGCTTGTAATCTAGATGTCATTATGCTAGTCAAGTGAGTTTTACTTATGTGATCTCCGGAGACTCCTTGTCCCACGTGTGTAAAGGTGACAGTGTGTGCACCGTGTGGGTCTCTTAGGCTATATTTCACAGAATACTTATTCACTGTTATGAATGGCATAGTGAAGTGCTTATTTATATCTCTTTATGATTGCAATGTATTTTGTATCACAATTTATCTATGTGCTACTCTAGTGATGTTATTAAAGTAGTTTTATTCCTCCTGCACGGTGTAATGGTGACAGTGTGTGCATCCGTGTTAGTACTTGGTTTATGCTATGATTATGATCTCTTGTAGATTATGAAGTTAATTATTGCTATGATAGTATTGATGTGATCTATTCCTCCTACATAGTGTGAAGGTGACAGTGTGCATACTATGTTAGTACTTGGTTTAGTCGAATTGATCTTTCATGCACTCTAAGGTTATTTAAATATGAACATTGAATTGTGGAGCTTGTTAACTCCGGCATTGAGGGTTCGTGTAATCCTACGCAATGTGTTCATCATCCAACAAGAGTGTAGAGTATGCATTTATCTATTCTATTATGTGATCAATGTTGAGAGTGTCCACTAGTGAAAGTCTAATCCCTAGGCCTTGTTCCTAAATACTGCTATCGCTGCTTGTTTACTGTTTTACTGTGTTACTACTGCTGCAATACTGCCACCATCAACTACACGCCAGCAAGCTATTTTCTGGCACCGTTGCTACTGCTCATACTTATTCATACCACCTGTATTTCACTATCTCTTCGCCGAACTAGTGCACCTATTAGGTGTGTTGGGGACACAAGAGACTTCTTGCTTTGTGGTTGCAGGGTTGCATGAGAGGGATATCTTTGACCTCTTCCTCCCGAGTTCGATAAACCTTGGGTGATCCACTTAAGGGAAAACTTGTGCTGTTCTACAAACCTCTGCTCTTGGAGGCCCAACACTGTCTACAGGAAAAGGAGGGGGAAGTAGACATCAAGCTATTTTCTGGCGCCGTTGCCGGGGAGGAAAGGTAAAAGGTACTCACACTCCGGATCTCGGCTACTAAGCTATTTTCCGCCGTTGTAAGTACTCAAAGCTATTTCCTTTAGATCCTGCAATTGCATCTTTTTGTTTCTTGTTTACACTAGTTTGGCATAATGGACAAGAATGAGCTTCTATTTCTGTTTCCTGATTTAAAACATGGATTGTTTGATGCGAAAATTAAAAAACCTATGGAATCTTATTTGCATGCTGGTAGTAATATTAGTATGAACGCTTTGAACACCATTGTTGATAATAATATAGAAAGTTCTAAGCTTGGGGAAGCTGGTTTTCATGATCTTTTTAGTCCCCCAAGCATTGAGGAGAAAATTTTCTTTGATGATACTTTGCCTCCTATTTATGATGATTATAATAGTGGTCTTTTGGTACGACCTACTATGGAGAGTAAATTTTGTTGTGATTATACTATGCCTCCTACACTTGATGAAAATAATAATGATAGCTACTTTGTTGAATTTGCTCCCACTACAACTAATAAAATTGATTATGCTTATGTGGAGAGTAATAATTTTATGCATGAGACTCATGATAAGAATGCTTTATGTGATAGTTATATTGTTGAGTTTGCTCATGTTGCTACTGAAAGTTATTATGAGAGAGGAAAATATGGTTGTAGAAATTTTCATGTTACTAAAACACCTCTCTATGTGCTAAATTTTTTGAAGCTACACTTGTTTTATCTTCCTATGCTTGTTACTTTACTCTTCATGAACTTGTTTATTTACAAGATTCCTATGCATAGGAAGCATGTTAGACTTAAATTTGTTTCATACTTGCCTCTTGATGCTCTCTTTTGCTTCAACTACTATTTCTTATGAGTGCATCATTAAAACTGCTGAGCCCATCTTAATGGCTATAAAGAAAAGAACTTCTTGGGAGATAACCCATGTGTTATTTTGCTACAGTACCTTGTTTTTATTTTGTGTCTTGGAAGTTGTTTACTACTGTAGCAACCTCTCCTTATCTTATTTTTGTGTTTTGTTGTGCCAAGTGAAGCCTCTAATCGAAGGTTGATACTAGATTTGGATTTCTGCGCAGAAACAGATTTCTATCTGTCACGAATCTGGGCTGTTTTCTCTGTAGAAAAATCAGAAAAATATGCCAATTTACGTGCGTGTTCCTCAGATATGTACGCAACTTTCATTAGTTTTGAGTTTTCTGATCTGAGCAACGGAAGTATTTATTAAAAATTCGTCTTTACGGACTGTTCTGTTTTGACAGATTCTACCTTTTATTTCGCATTGCTTCTTTCGCTGTGTTGGGTGGATTTCTTTGTTCCATTACCTTCCAGTAGCTTTGAGCAATGTCCAGAAGTGTTAAGAATGATTGTGTCACCTCTGAACATGTGAGTTTTTGATTATGTACTAACCCCTCTAATGAAGTTTATGAGAAGTTTGGTGTGAAGGAAGTTTTCAAGGGTCAAGAGAGGAGGATGATATACTATGATCAAGAAGAGTGAAAAGTCTAAGCTTGGGGATGCCCCGGTGGTTCATCCCTGCATATTTCAAGAAGACTCAAGCATCTAAGCTTGGGGATGCCCAAGGCATCCCCTTCTTCATCGACAACATTATCAGGTTCCTCCCCTGAAACTATATTTTTATTCCGTCACATCTTATGTGCTTTGCTTGGAGCGTCTGTGTGCTTTTGTTTTTGTTTTTGTTTGAATAAATGCTTTTGTGGGAGAGAGACACGCTCCGCTGGTTCATATGAACACATGTGTTCTTAGCTTTTAATTTTCATGGCGAAGTTTTTTCTTCGTTAAATTGTTATATGGTTGGAATTGGAAAATGATACATGTAGTAATTGCTATAGATGTTTTGGGTAATGTGATACTTGGCAATTGTTGTGCTCATGTTTAAGCTCTTGCATCATATACTTTGCATCCATTAATGAAGAAATACATAGAGCATGCTAAAATTTGGTTTGCATATTTGGTTTCTCTAAGGTCTAGATAATTTCTAGTATTGAGTTTGAACAACAAGGAAGACGGTGTAGATTCTTATAATGTTTACAATATGTCTTTTATGTGAGTTTTGCTGCACCGCTTCATCCTTGTGTTTGTTTCAAATAACCTTGCTAGCCTAAACCTTGTATCGAGAGGGAACACTTCTCATGCATCCAAATACTTGAGCCAACCACTATGCCAATTGTGTCCACCATACCTACCTACTACATGGTATTTCTCCGCCATTCCAAAGTAAATTGCTTGAGTGCTACCTTTAAATTTCCATTCTTCACCTTTACAATATATAGCTCATGGGACAAATAGCTTAAAAACTATTGTGGTATTGAATATGTACTTATGCACTTTATCTCTTATTAAGTTGCTCGTTGTGCGATAACCATGTTCACTGGGGACGCCATCAACTACTCTTTGTTGAATTTCATGTGAGTTGCTATGCATGTTCGTCTTGTCTGAAGTAAGAGCGATCTACCACCTTATGGTTAAGCATGCATATTGTTAGAGAAGAACATTGGGCCGCTAACTAAAGCCATGATCCATGGTGGAAGTTTCAGTTTTGGACATATATCCTCAATCTCATATGAGAAAATTATTAATTGTTGTTACATGCTTATGCATAAAAGAGGAGTCCATTATCTGTTGTCTATGTTGTCCCGGTATGGATGTCTAAGTTGAGAATAATCAATAGCGAGAAATCCAATGCGAGCTTTCTCCTTAGACCTTTGTACAGGCGGCATAGAGGTACCCCTTTGTGACACTTGGTTAAAACATGTGCATTGTGATGATCCGGTAGTCCAAGCTAATTAGGACAAGGTGCGGGCACTATTAGTATACTATGCATGAGGCTTGCAACTTGTAAGATATAATTTACATGATACATATGCTTTATTACTACCGTTGACAAAATTGTTTCATGTTTTCAAAATCAAAGCTCTAGCACAAATATAGCAATCGATGCTTTCCTCTTTGAAGGACCATTCTTTTACTTTTATTATTGAGTCAGTTCACCTATTTCTCTCCACCTCAAGAAGCAAACACTTGTGTGAACTGTGCATTGATTCCTACATACTTGCATATTGCACTTATTATATTACTCTATGTTGACAATTATCCATGAGATATACATGTTATAAGTTGAAAGCAACCGCTGAAACTTAATCTTCCTTTGTGTTGCTTCAATGCCTTTACTTTGAATTATTGCTTTATGAGTTAACTCTTATGCAAGACTTATTGATGCTTGTCTTGAAGTACTATTCATGAAAAGTCTTTGCTATATGATTCACTTGTTTACTCATGTCATATACATTGTTTTGATCGCTGCATTCACTACATATGCTTTACAAATAGTATGATCAAGGTTATGATGGCATGTCACTCCAGAAATTATCTTTATTATCGTTTTACCTGCTCGGGACGAGCAGAACTAAGCTTGGGGATGCTGATACGTCTCCGACGTATCGATAATTTCTTATGTTCCATGCCACATTATTGATGATATCTACATGTTTTATGCACACTTTATGTCATATTCGTGCATTTTCTGGAACTAACCTATTAACAAGATGCCGAGTGCCAGTTCCTGTTTTCTGCTGTTTTTGGTTTCAGAAATCCTAGTAACGAAATATTCTCGGAATCGGACGAAATCAACGCCCAGGTTCCTATTTTGCCCGGAAGCATCCAGAACACCCGAGAGCCGCCAGAGGGAAGCCCTGGGGGCCCCACACTACACCCTGGCGCGGCCAGAGGGGGGGCCGCGCCGCCCTATGGTGTGGTGGCCCCAGGCCCCTCCGAGGCTGCCCTTCCGCCTATTTAAAGCCTCCGTCGCGAAACCCTATCACGTTCGACGAAACCCACAGAAACCTTCCGAGCCGCCGCCATCGCGAAGCCAAGATCCGGGGGACAGAGTCTCTGTTCGGCACGCCGAAGCGGTGAGTGCTGATACGTCTCCGACGTATCGATAATTTCTTATGTTCCATGCCACATTATTGATGTTATCTACATGTTTTATGCACACTTTATGTCATATTCGTGCATTTTCTGGAACTAACCTATTAACAAGATGCCGAAGTGCCAGTTGTTTTCTGCTGTTTTTGGTTTCAGAAATCCTAGTAAGGAAATATTCTAATTGGACGAAATCAACGCCCAGGGGCCTATTTTTCCACGAAGCTTCCAAGTCCGAAGACGAAACGAAGTGGGGCCACAGGGAGCCCAAACCCTAGGGCGGCGCGCCCCCCCCCTTGGCCGCGCCGCCCTGTCATCTAGGGCCCCTGTGCCCCCTCATGACTTGCCCTTCCGCCTACTTAAAGCCTCCGTGACGAAACCCCCGACCGAGAGCCACGATACGGAAAACCTTCCAGAGACGCCGCCAACACCGATCCCATCTCGGGTGATCCAGAGATCGCCTCCGGCACCCGCCGGAGAGGGGAATCATCTCCCGGAGGACTCTACGCCGCCATGGTCGCCTCCGGTGTGAGAGTAGTCTACCCCTGGACTATGGGTCCATAGCAGTAGCTAGATGGTTGTCTTCTCCCCATTGTGCTTCATTGTCGGATCTTGTGAGCTGCCTAACATGATCAAGATCATCTATCTGTAATTCTATATGTTGCGTTTGTTGGGATCCGATGAATAGAGAATACTTGTTATGTTGATTATCAAAGTTATATCTACGTGTTGTTTATGATCTTGCATGCTTTCCGTTACTAGTAGATGCTCTGGCCAAGTAGATGCTTGTAACTCCAAGAGGGAGTACTTATGCTCGATAGTGGGTTCATGCCTGCATTGACACCTGGGACAGTGACAGAAAGTTCTAAGGTTGTGTTGTGATGTTGCCACTAGGGATAAAACATTGATGCTATGTCTAAGGATGTAGTTGTTGATTACATTACGCACCATACTTAATGCAATTGTCTGTTGCTTTGCAACTTAATACTGGAGGGGGTTCGGATGATAACCTGAAGGTGGACTTTTTAGGCATAGATGCAGTTGGATGGCGGTCTATGTACTTTGTCGTAATGCCCAATTAAATCTCACTATACTCATCATGATATGTATGTGCATGGTCATGCCCTCTTTATTTGTCAATTTCCCAACTGTAATTTGTTCACCCAACATGCTGTTTATCTTATGGGAGAGACACCTCTAGTGAACTGTGGACCCCGGTCCAATTCTCTTTACTGAAATACAATCTACTGCAATACTTGTTCTACTGTTTTCTGCAAACAATCATCTTCCACACAATACGGTTAATCCTTTGTTACAGCAAGCCGGTGAGATTGACAACCTCACTGTTTCGTTGGGGCAAAGTACTTTGGTTGTGTTGTGCAGGTTCCACGTTGGCGCCGGAATCCCTGGTGTTGCGCCGCACTACATCCCGCCGCCATCAACCTTCAACGTGCTTCTTGGCTCCTCCTGGTTCGATAAACCTTGGTTTCTTTCTGAGGGAAAACTTGCTGCTGTGCGCATCATACCTTCCTCTTGGGGTTCCCAACGAACGTGTGAGTTACACGCCATCAAGCTCTTTTTCTGGCGCCGTTGCCGGGGAGATCAAGACACGCTGCAAGGGGAGTCTCCACTTCTCAATCTCTTTACTTTGTTTTTGTCTTGCTTAGTTTTATTTACTACTTTGTTTGCTGCACTAAATCAAAATACAAAAAAATTAGTTGCTAGTTTTACTTTACTTGCTATCTTGTTTGCTATATCAAAAACACAAAAAAATTAGTTTACTTGCATTTACTTTATCTAGTTTGCTTTATTTACTGTTGCTAAAATGGCCAACGCTGAAAATACTAAGTTGTGTGACTTCACAACCACAAATAATAATGATTTCTTATGCACACCTATTGCTCCACCTGCTACTACAGCAGAATTCTTTGAAATTAAACCTGCTTTACTGAATCTTGTTATGCGAGAGCAATTTTCTGGTGTTAGTTCTGATGATGCTGCTGCCCATCTTAATAATTTTGTTGAACTATGTGAAATGCAAAAATATAAAGATGTAGATGGTGATATTATTAAACTAAAATTGTTCCCTTTCTCATTAAGAGGAAGAGCTAAAGATTGGTTGCTATCTCTGCCTAAGAATAGTATTGATTCATGGACTAAATGCAAGGATGCTTTTATTGGTAGATATTATCCCCTGCTAAAATTATATCTTTGAGGAGTAGCATAATGAATTTTAAACAATTAGATACTGAACATGTTGCTCAAGCTTGGGAAAGAATGAAATCTCTGGTTAAAAATTGCCCAACCCATGGACTGACTACTTGGATGATCATCCAAACCTTCTATGCAGGACTAAATTTTTCTTCACGGAATTTATTGGATTCAGCTGCTGGAGGTACCTTTATGTCCATCACTCTTGGTGAAGCAACAAAGCTTCTTGATAATATGATGATCAACTACTCTGAATGGCACACGGAAAGAGCTCCACAAGGTAAGAAGGTAAATTCTGTCGAAGAAACCTCTTCCTTGAGTGATAAGATTGATGCTATTATGTCTATGCTTGTGAATGATAGGACTAATATTGATCCTAATAATGTTCCATTAGCTTCATTGGTTGCACAAGAAGAACATGTTGATGTAAACTTCATTAAAAATAATAATTTCAACAACAATGCTTACCGGAACAATTCTAGTAACAACTATAGGCCATATCCTTATAATAATGGCAATGGCTATGGTAATTCTTATGGGAATTCTTACAACAATAATAGGAGTTCACCCCCTGGACTTGAAGCCATGCTTAAAGAATTTATTAGTACACAAACTGCTTTTAACAAATCTGTTGAAGAAAAGCTTGGGAAAATTGATATACTTGCTTCTAAAGTCGATAGTCTTGCTGCTGATGTTGATCTTTTGAAATCGAAAGTTTTGCCTAATGAGAATCATCATAATAAAATTGTTACTACAGCAAATGCCATTCAAGTTAGAATTAATGAGAATATAAGATTAATGGCTGAATTGCGTGCTAGGTGGGATAGAGAAGAAAATGAAAAACTAGCTAAAGAGAAGAATGTAGCTAAAGTTTGGACTATTACCACCACTAGTAATGTTAATGCTACACATGTTGCTGCACCTCCTACTAATACTAATAAAAGAATTGGTGTTAGCAATGTTTCCACTTCTAATGCAAAGCGCGAGAAACTGCCTGAAACTGCTAAAACTGCTGAAACTGCCTGTGATAAAGCTGCTGAAATTTTTTCCAACATTGGGGATGATGATCCCATTGCTTTAGATTATAATGGTTTGAATTTTGATGATTGCCACATCTCTGAAGTTATAAAGTTCTTGCAAAAACTTGCTAAAAGTCCTAATGCTAGTGCTATAAATTTGGCTTTTACACATCATATTACAAATGCTCTCATAAAAGCTAGAGAAGAGAAACTAGAGCGCGAAGCCTCTATTCCTAAAAAGCTAGAGGATGGTTGGGAGCCCATCATTAAGATGAAGGTTAAAGATTTTGATTGTAATGCTTTATGTGATCTTGGTGCAAGTATTTCTGTTATGCCTAAGAAAATTTATAATATGCTTGACTTGCCACCGCTGAAAAATTGTTATTTGGATGTTAATCTTGCTGATCATTCTACAAAGAAACCTTTGGGGAAAGTTGATAATGTTCGCATTACCGTTAACAATAACCTTGTCCCCGTTGATTTTGTTGTCTTGGATATTGAATGCAATGCATCTTGTCCCATTATATTGGGAAGACCTTTTCTTCGAACTGTTGGTGCTATCATTGATATGAAGGAAGGTAATATAAAATATCAATTTCCTCTCAAGAAAGGTATGGAACACTTCCCTAGAAAGAGAATGAAGGTACCTTTTGATTCTATTATGAGAACAAATTATGATGTTGACACTTCGTCTCTTGATAATACTTGATACACACTTTCTGCGCCTAGCTGAAAGGCGTTAAAGAAAAGCGCTTATGGGAGACAACCCATGTTTTTACCTACAGTACTTGTTTTTATTTTGTGTCTTGGAAGTTGTTTACTACTGTAGCAACCTCTCCTTATCTTAGTTTTGTGTTTTGTTGTGCCAAGTTAAGCCGTTGATAGAAAAGTAAGTACTAGATTTGGATTACTGCGCAGTTCCAGATTTCTTTGCTGTCACGAATCTGGGTCTACCTCCCTGTAGGTAGCTCAGAAAATTAAGCCAATTTACGTGCATGATCCTCAGATATGTACGCAACTTTCATTCAATTTGAGCATTTTCATTTGAGCAAGTCTGGTGCCATTTTAAAATTCGTCAATACGAACTGTTCTGTTTTGACAGATTCTGCCTTTTATTTCGCATTGCCTCTTTTGCTATGATGGATGAATTTCTTTGATCCACTAATATCCAGTAGCATTATGCAATGTCCAGAAGTGTTAAGAATGATTGTGTCACCTCTGAATATGTTAATTTTTATTGTGCACTAACCCTCTAATGAGTTGTTTCGAGTTTGGTGTGGAGGAAGTTTTCAAGGATCAAGAGAGGAGTATGATGCAACATGATCAAGGAGAGTGAAAGCTCTAAGCTTGGGGATGCCCCGGTGGTTCACCCCTGCATATATTAAGAAGACTCAAGCGTCTAAGCTTGGGGATGCCCAAGGCATCCCCTTCTTCATCGACAATATTATCAGGTTCCTCCCCTGAAACTATATTTTTATTCCATCACATCTTATGTGCTTTTTCTTGGAGCGTCGGTTTGTTTTTGTTTTTGTTTTGTTTGAATAAAATGGATCCTAGCATTCACTTTATGGGAGAGAGACACGCTCCGCTGTAGCATATGGACAAGTATGTCCTTGGTTTCTACTCATAGTATTCATGGCGAAGTTTCTCCTTCGTTAAATTGTTATATGGTTGGAATTGGAAAATGATACATGTAGTAATTGCTATAAATGTCTTGGGTAATGTGATACTTGGCAATTGTTGTGCTCATGATTAAGCTCTTGCATCATATGCTTTGCACCCATTAATGAAGAAATACATAGAGCATGCTAAAATTTGGTTTGCATATTTGGTTTCTCTAAGGTCTAGATAATTTCTAGTATTGAGTTTGAACAACAAGGAAGACGGTGTAGAGTCTTATAATGTTTTCAATATGTCTTTTATGTGAGTTTTGCTGCACCGGTTCATCCTTGTGTTTGTTTCAAATAAGCCTTGCTAGCCTAAACCTTGTATCGAGAGGGAATACTTCTCATGCATCCAAAATACTTGAGCCAACCACTATGCCATTTGTGTCCACCATACCTACCTACTACATGGTATTTTCCGCCATTCCAAAGTAAATTGCTTGAGTGCTACCTTTAAAATTCCATCATTCACCTTTGCAATATATAGCTCATGGGACAAATAGCTTAAAAACTATTGTGGTATTGAATATGTAATTATGCACTTTATCTCTTATTAAGTTGCTTGTTGTGCGATAACCATGTTCACTGGGGACGCCATCAACTATTCATTGTTGAATTTCATGTGAGTTGCTATGCATGTCCGTCTTGTCTGAAGTAAGAGAGATCTACCACCTTATGGTTAAGCATGCATAATGTTAGAGAAGAACATTGGGCCGCTAACTAAAGCCATGATCCATGGTGGAAGTTTCAGTTTTGGACATATATCCTCAAATCTCAAATGAGAAAATTATTAATTGTTGTTACATGCTTATGCATAAAAGAGGAGTCCATTATCTGTTGTCTATGTTGTCCCGGTATGGATGTCTAAGTTGAAGAATAATCAATAGCGAGAAATCCAATGTGAGCTTTCTCCTTAGACCTTTGTACAGGCGGCATAGAGGTACCCCTTTGTGACACTTGGTAAAAACATGTGCATTGTGATGATCCGGTAGTCCAAGCTAATTAGGACAAGGTGCGGGCACTATTAGTACACTATGCATGAGGCTTGCAACTTATAAGATATAATTTACATGATACATATGCTTTATTACTACCGTTGACAAAATTGTTTCATGTTTTCAAAATCAAAGCTCTAGCACAAATATAGCAATCGATGCTTTTCCTCTATGGAGGACCATTCTTTTACTTTCAATGTTGAGTCAGTTCACCTATTTCTCTCCACCTCAAGAAGCAAACACTTGTGTGAACTATGCATTGATTCCTACATACTTGCTTATTGCACTTATTATATTACTCTATGTTGACAATATCCATGAGATATACATGTTACAAGTTGAAAGCAACCGCTGAAACTTAATCTTCTTTTGTGTTGCTTCAATGCCTTTACTTTGAATTATTGCTTTATGAGTTAACTCTTATGCAAGACTTATTGATGCTTGTCTTGAAGTGCTATTCATGAAAAGTCTTTGCTTTATGATTCACTTGTTTACTCATGTCATATACATTGTTTTGATCGCTGCATTCACTACATATGCTTTACAAATAGTATGATCAAGATTATGATGGCATGTCACTCCAGAAATTATCTGTGTTATCGTTTTACCTGCTCGGGACGAGCAGAACTAAGCTTGGGGATGCTGATACGTCTCCGACGTATCGATAATTTCTTATGTTCCATGCCACATTATTGATGTTATCTACATGTTTTATGCACACTTTATGTCATATTCGTGCATTTTCTAGAACTAACCTATTAACAAGATGCCGAAGTGCCAGTTCTGTTTTTGCTGTTTTTGGTTTCAGAAATCCTAGTAAGGAAATATTCTCGGAATTGGACGAAATCAACGCCAGGGCCTATTTTTCCACGAAGCTTCCGAAGTCCGAAGACGAACGAAGTGGGGCCACAGGGAGCCCAAACCCTAGGCGGCGCGGCCCCCTTGGCCGCGCCGCCCGTCATCTGGGCCCCCGTGCCCCCTCTGACTTGCCCTTCCGCCTACTTAAAGCCTCCGTGACGAAACCCCCAGTACCGAGAGCCACGATACGGAAAACCTTCCAGACGCCGCCAACGCCGATCCCATCTCGGGGGATCCAGGAGATCGCCTCCGCACCCTGCCGGAGAGGGGAATCATCTCCGGAGGACTCTACGCCGCCATGGTCGCCTCCGGTGTGATGTGTGAGTAGTCTACCCCTGGACTATGGGTCCATAGCAGTAGCTAGATGGTTATCTTCTCCCCATTGTGCTTCATTGTCGGATCTTGTGAGCTGCCTAACATGATCAAGATCATCTATCTGTAATTCTATATGTTGCGTTTGTTGGGATCCGATGAATAGAGAATACTTGTTATGTTGATTATCAAAGTTATATCTACGTGTTGTTTATGATCTTGCATGCTTTTCGTTACTAGTAGATGCTCTGGCCAAGTAGATGCTTGTAACTCCAAGAGGGAGTACTTATGCTCGATAGTGGGTTCATGCCTGCATTGACACCTGGGACAGTGACAGAAAGTTCTAAGGTTGTGTTGTGCTGTTGCCACTAGGGATAAAACATTGATGCTATGTCTAAGGATGTAGTTGTTGATTACATTACGCACCATACTTAATGCAATTGTCTGTTGCTTTGCAACTTAATACTGGAGGGGGTTCGGATGATAACCTGAAGGTGGACTTTTTAGGCATAGATGCAGTTGGATGGCGGTCTATGTACTTTGTCGTAATGCCCAATTAAATCTCACTATACTCATCATGATATGTATGTGCATGGTCATGCCCTCTTTATTTGTCAATTGCCCAACTGTAATTTGTTCACCCAACATGCTGTTTATCTTATGGGAGAGACACCTCTAGTGAACTGTGGACCCCGGTCCAATTCTCTTTACTGAAATACAATCTACTGCAATACTTGTTCTACTGTTTTCTGCAAACAATCATCTTCCACACAATACGGTTAATCCTTTGTTACAGCAAGCCGGTGAGATTGACCACCTCACTGTTTCGTTGGGGCAAAGTACTTTGGTTGTGTTGTGCAGGTTCCACGTTGGCGCCGGAATCCCTGGTGTTGTGCCGCACTACATCCCGCCACCATCAACCTTCAACGTGCTTCTTGGCTCCTCCTGGTTCGATAAACCTTGGTTTCTTTCTGAGGGAAAACTTGCTGTTGTGCGCATCATACCTTCCTCTTGGGGTTCCCAACGAACGTGTGAGTTACATGCCATCATGCCCCCGGAAGGCTTCTCCATCGACACCGCTGCCATCTCCACCGCCATCTTCATCACCGCTGCTGCTCCCATGAGGAGGGAGTAGTTCTCCATCGAGGCTCGGGGCTGTACCGGTAGCTATGTGGTTCATCTCTCTCCTATGTACTTCAATACAATAATCTCATGAGCTGCCTTACATGATTGAGATTCATATGATGATGCTTGTAATCTAGATGTCATTATGCTAGTCAAGTGAGTTTTACTTATGTGATCTCCGGAGACTCCTTGTCCCACGTGTGTAAAGGTGACAGTGTGTGCACCGTGTGGGTCTCTTAGGCTATATTTCACAGAATACTTATTCACTGTTATGAATGGCATAGTGAAGTGCTTATTTATATCTCTTTATGATTGCAATGTATTTTGTATCACAATTTATCTATGTGCTACTCTAGTGATGTTATTAAAGTAGTTTTATTCCTCCTGCACGGTGTAATGGTGACAGTGTGTGCATCCGTGTTAGTACTTGGTTTATGCTATGATTATGATCTCTTGTAGATTATGAAGTTAATTATTGCTATGATAGTATTGATGTGATCTATTCCTCCTACATAGTGTGAAGGTGACAGTGTGCATACTATGTTAGTACTTGGTTTAGTCGAATTGATCTTTCATGCACTCTAAGGTTATTTAAATATGAACATTGAATTGTGGAGCTTGTTAACTCCGGCATTGAGGGTTCGTGTAATCCTACGCAATGTGTTCATCATCCAACAAGAGTGTAGAGTATGCATTTATCTATTCTATTATGTGATCAATGTTGAGAGTGTCCACTAGTGAAAGTCTAATCCCTAGGCCTTATTCCTAAATATCGCTATCGCTGCTTGTTTATCTTTACTTGCTGCAATACTACCACCATCAACTACACGCCAGCAAGCTATTTTCTGGCACCGTTGCTACTGCTCATACTTATTCATACCACCCGTATTTCACTATCTTCGCCGAACTAGTGCACCTATTAGGTGTGTTGGGGACACAAGAGACTTCTTGCTTTGTGGTTGCAGGGTTGCATGAGAGGGATATCTTTGACCTCTTCCTCCCTGAGTTCGATAAACCTTGGGTGATCCACTTAAGGGAAAACTTGCTGCTGTTCTACAAACCTCTGCTCTTGGAGGCCCAAAATCTATGGTGTGTATTGTATATGTTTATGCCATGCTTAGTTTCATCGAATATTGTTTGGTTGCATCGCGGGGAAACCACGTGAATTTAGATTAATTGTTGCATGTTTGTTTGTGGTGTGACCAACTGCTTTTGCAACGAAACAACCCCCCCACCATGTACGCATTGTTTGGGTCGCATGCATGATGTGTACAAAATGTTAAAATAGAAATAATGTAGGAATTGAATATGATTGCATGTTGAATTAATCCTATATGAAAGAAATCACACAAATTTGAATTGCATGTTCTTTGGTTGTAGTGCTACACAAAAAACACGTGAATTAGTATGAATTATCATGTATTCAAGAATCAAAGGAGCCACTGAGATTTGAATCCCACAAAATTTCTATGAATTTTCTTCGAACCAAACAAGCCCAACAAGATTCCTAAGGAATATAATACAACGAATCAAACGGCTTCCGTTGTTGGAATATTTCCTTAGGACATCAATCCTATAGAAACTCTATGATCCAGTTTCAGCGACAATCTGGTCGGTGTAGGCTCGAGGAGGCCAATTGTATATATATGTTTGGACCCGGTTGGTTGAGTGATCATGCTCGTGACATCCAGCCTGAAAGGTAAAATTCGGGCAAGGCCAGCGTGACGCCACAATACTTTTGAAATATTCAAAAGCGCGTAATATTTGTGAAATTTTAATAATAGCTACTACTTATGTGAATTTTTTTCGTTCATACGCTTATTGGGGGGTAGGCTAACCCTAATGGCCTCCTCAAGATCCCTACCTCTACCAAGGTTTCCCGAGTTCATCCACCTCGACGGGTTCCTTGCCACTTTCGACCATGTTGTGGGCCTCATTTCGGGTTCCCGTACCACGACCAGTCCTTTTCAGGAGTCCCGAACCCGATGCCATAATATTTGTTTGAAAAAATTCAAGACCGCACAATATTTGTTGAAATAAATGAATAAGCATTTTTAAATAGCTAAATAAAAGAAGTATGAATTTTGAAAAATCTATTTTTTCTAAAACATTAATTGGAGCATTGACATGTTGAACCCACTTGTCGATTTTGCTATCAACATGACTAACTAGCTGATTAGATAACCAAGTGGTGAAATTTGCAACATATTAGACCACCACATGGTGGAAACTGCAAAAAAAATGTCCAAGTGGTGGTTTGTGCAACATATAGAGCAGTACAGTATATGGTAGTACAAGATGAATGTGCACTGCCGTGGGCCCGTGGTAATATATCATGATGATGGCAAAGGATCTTTTCTCTGCTGAAACTGTCCAGAGCTGATTTGATGAGACAAAATACAGCTCCACGGCGTGCAAGGACAGTATACAGTACATTAGCTTCTTCTCGGGTCACACGCCTTCACGACAGGTGCAGTAGTGCAGCAGAGACCAGAGAGAGAAGGCACGCCCGTAGTACTCGTATATTGATTTCAATTCAAATTGTTTTTTTGCCTGCCTCTCCGTCTTCTTCATCTCCATCTTCTCTGGCGACCCCGCCTACACCAGCAGCCCCTGCACCACCGCCGCCATGCCTTTTTCGGATCATCTCGAGCCACCTGTTTGATGGTACTAGTAGGAGTTGTGGACTTTTATCCATATCGCTCTACCAGCTGCCGCTCGCACTGTCCTCCAATACCTCATACCCAAACGCCAGCGTCCCACTCCCACACCCCCACACCCACTTGACCGCATCCTTCCAATGGCGAGATCGATCAATGAGAGTGGCAGTTCTTGGGTGTTTCCTGATGGCCCCCTTGAAGAAATCGCATCCCGATGCGATGTCATCACCGCCGCGAGCCTCGTCGGTTCATGCAAGTTTTATCATGATTCAGCAACACAAAGTGTAGCTCTGCCTGCATCTCAGCCGTTTGGCATGCCCTGTGTTCTTCATACTCACCAAACTGAGGTACCGCCCGCGCACAATCCCTTCTCCCGCGTCGTCAAGTTCAAGCAGCAGGGTGCGCAGAAGGGCGAGCAGCAGGATTCGAAAGAGCGCAAGGGTACATTGTGCCAACTGACGCCGCTGGACAGGATCTCTTCCGATGCCGTGATTCCAGATGGTGGTACGGGCATGTGGGCAGGCGCGAATGGAGATTGGATCGCCCTTCTTGGCTTCCCCTGGAATTGGGAGCTTGTCAATGTGTACACTGGTCGCCGGATTCCTCTACCACCAATACGTGAGTTTAAATCCACCCCGGATAAACTTGTGTTCGAGTCTAATGATCAACATCTTCAACTGCTGAAGATAGCTATTTGCCGAGTTCCAACAGCTGCTTCAAATTATACTAGTTTCTCTGTTCTTGCCATCTTCAACGCGGCAATTGCAGTCCTTCACTGTGCTTCTAGCAGATGGACAGTTCTTGACAACCAGTTCTTAGCGTTCGGCTACTCCGATGCAATCATCCACAAGGGTATTGTATTTGCTGTAACTCAGACAGGCGAAGTTTATGCATGGAATCAACTTTCTTGGGGTAATTTTTCTCATCTCATATGATGTGTTTTCGCTATTACCTGCTAGTTTCAGATTTAGCTTTAGCCTTTTTCTTTTTGTTGTGCAGTTTTCGTGTCATGCCTGTACCTTTCCCCCTCTATATTCAATCAAAATCAGCAGCGATATGCCTTTGAGTCAAAATAAAGTACTCCCTCCGATCCAAATCAAATTGACTCAGCTTTGTCTAGCGAGTGCATCTAGCTAGACAAACTTGAGTCAATTAATTTGTGCATATCTAGCTAGACACATCCAGTTGAGTCAATTAATTTGGATCGGAGGCAGTATTTTAGCTAGTATCATTATTCATGTATGTAATGAACTAATCAAGTTTTGCTGAACTGACTTCAAGCTGTGCTTTCCTTTGCAAGGTCCTTTGTTGATCAGCACGACACCTATTCCGCCAGAACTTGATGAACAAGGTCGGTACAATCTTGGCTCCTGGTGGTTAGCACGATCTCCTGATGGTTCTAGACTTTTTCTGGTCCATACCTGGGGCGTTACTGACGGGCGGGATTATACTGGACTGGTTCGGATTTTACCTGCTGCTGCTACCTCTGAGGGTCGTCATGGTCGCACTATTCGCGGGTATGGTAAGGGTTTACTTGGCTGCGAGGTGTACAGCATGGACACCAGTCAGTTGATGCCACCGAGGCCATGGAGGAGGATTATTTCCCTTGGATCATATTCTCTCTTCCTTGGAGTGAACTATCCGATTATCATTCCAGTAGAAGACGGGGCAGAACATGACCGTCCAAATATGGCGAGAAGCAACTCTGTTTACACATCGCACCATGCAGTAGGCCTTGCATATCCTCCTTCTCCAGAAATTTGCCGCTTCAGTTTGAATTCTGAAGACTGTACTGTTGGTTTCCAAACCAACATTAGATGGACATGGCGGCAGGTTCCGTTGTGGTTCATCCCAAGCTTCGCCAACGCCCGGCAATGGAACCTGCCTTCGCGTCACAGGTCCAGAAAGAAGGGCTGATGTACTTTATGTAATACTCGTGTTGTAATGCAAGATTTGTATCTGTTGAACTATTTCATTTGCATGTTTATCTCTACCTAGGCTACTCCCTTTCCGTAGTTGTGTTGTACTATCTGTTGAACTATTTCCTTTGCCTGTTATCTCTACCTAGGCTACTCCTCCGTAGTTGTTAAATTGATGTAATGCTCCTACAATGCACGCTACACTGGGCGTGTGGCCTGTAATGTTATCAAACACCTTTTGTACTCGTTCTAGTAAGCATTTCACACGATAACTCACATAATTAAAGTACCCCTACAACATATTAGTTGAAAGATATCTCTCATAATTAAGTACCCCTCTTTGAGCTTATGCGAAACATAAATGACTATTTATAAATATATATTGTCGTCACAAGATTATATTAAAAACAATGGTAGTTCTATTAGAAAAAGAAAGTGTGAATAGTAGAATGATGGAGAAGTGTTTTTTGAGGTCTGTGCATAGCTAGTGTTCATGGTGCAAAAGCACTTAGACTAGTCACAATGGGAAGTATCGTAGACTAGTATCATACATATGATACTAGTTTATGATACAACACCTTCAATGCATAGTATCATGAATTAGTATCATGCAATGTTGCGAAAAACCAATTATTCATTTCTTTCCAAATAGACTAGCTTTGCGAGGAGGACAAAACATTTCTTTATTGCCCTCTCGTATGAATCACCTCCATACATCACCTCTCATACCGATTGAAAGCCATGCCAAATCGTTGGTTCAAGACCATGAATACCAAGCCAATTTTGTTAGCTAGTTGGACCACCCTCGGATTGAGAACCAACGGTTGAAAGAAAGGTGGGCGCCAACTCTTATTTTTTTCTCGAGAGTCCGACACTTGATGTTGATTGCAAAGTTCACAAAGGCCAAAATTTTGACATCCTCTTTGTGCAAGACCCCGGGTAGGGCAATGGACGAGGAGCACCGGCTAGAGGTTGGTCGGCTCGCGGCAAAGGCCGGCTGAGGAGCAGCCGGCTGGAGCCATGGCCGGCTGCTTTTGGAAGCCGGCTGGCTCTAAGTCCTAGTCGGCCTGGCTACGGCCGTCAACGCTGTGGCTGGGCCGGCTTCTACAAGCCATATCCGACTGGGGTTTACCTCAGACCGACTCGAGGCTGGCGAGTCTTGCATGAGAAGGAACTGGGTAGGTGGTCCGGGTTCGCAGGTCCACGCTGACCTCATCTCCCGTAAAGCGCGGGGCACTGTAGAGCAATAGTGCCACGCGCCGGACAGGCCATCATGGCGTACGTCGGTCCGTACCGGCTACAGGGCATGATGGCGACAGGGACATCTCCTCGCCACGCCGCTGACTCCCGCTGGCGGACAAGACGGCCACTACGCCTCAACGGCTCCATGACGTCAACGCCTCGGGAAGGAGCGGAGCCGGAGCCGGCCAAGCCGGCCACTAGACTATAGGGACTTTATGTAAAGTGCCGGTGCCTATATAAGCCGGGCTACCCCCTCGTGCGGGGGACGATCGATCATTCTCACTTCATTCTAGTCTTAGCGCTACTCTGGGAGAGAGACCTTCGTCTACCTTAGCCTCCCCGAGCAGCCGGATACAGCTCTAGGAGCACCATTGTACTGTGTGATCACCATATACACTCATAGCAGGAGTAGAGGTGTTACCTCCATCGGAGGGCCTCGAACCTGGGTACGTCGACCGTGTCACTCGTCCCCATACCCGCTTCCGGATACCACCGTGAGACCATCTAGGAACCACCTTCGATTAGCCACCCTATGGCATATGCCGTGATGATACCACGACATTTGGCGCCCACCATGGGGCCTTCAGCGTCCGCGGCCGGTGTCTTCATCCGGACGGGCCTCACCATCACCACCGGCGAGCGGGTCGCTTCAGGCTTGATCTGGAGATTCGGCTCCCTCGACTGCATCAGCGACAACGCTGGCTGCTTCGCCGACAGGCCCTTCCCTGCCGGCGGCAGCGTCATCTCCTTCGGCGGCCACGACGTCTACGTCGCCACCGTCGCACCGCCGCGCTACCCGCGGCAGGTGCTGCGCTGCGCAAGCCCTCCTCCGCGAGCCGGCAGCAGCGCTCTCGCCGCCCCGCATCGTGCAAGTCATGGCGACCGGCGACGAGCAGCCCACCAAGTCCACGCGCATCCGCGGCCCCAACCTGGAGCGCAACGTTGACGGACACGCGTCCGCTTCGGGCGCGAAGCCACCACCACCACCATCCCGGCTGGAAGAAGTCCGGGCAAAGCTGAGCACCCCGCTCACGCCTGGCGGCGACCCCTCCACCGTCGAGGCGGACTTGGAGGCGCACCGCGTGCTCCTCCTCAAGCAGACCGAGGAGCTGTCTGCCGCCAAGCGCCAGTGGGAAATCACCCAGCGCGAGTACAACCGCGCCCACGGCCTCACTCCAGGCGGCGACAACCCCAGCCGAGCCGGCCAGATCCGCCGCAGAGGCCGCGACCTAGGCGCCGAGATCGACCGCGACGGGCGGCGCCGCCCCCGGAGCTGCCCTCTACAACACCCCCGACAAGAACATGCTCGCGACCGAAGCCGCCGTAGAAGAGCTGCACCGCCTCGAAGGCGAAGAGTTACGCCGCGACCGAGCGGGTGACGAGAGCCTGAAGGCTGCCAACCGGCAGTCGAAAGACCCAGGTACGCCCAAGCTCCCAGAGCTTCTCACGCTCGTGGTGCCGCAGGCAACGCCAGGGAAGGTGCCAGGGACACGGCCGAGTCCGCCTCCCCAGCACCAAGCCGGCACCGTGACTCCCGGGCTACCCACGCAAGCTCGAGCCGGCCGAGCCACCAGCCGAGCGGCAGCAGCAGCCGCAGCCGACCTCCATCGAGCCGAAACCAGGAAGACTCCGAGCCGCGACGCCAATATCGGCCGGCTCCAGAAGCAAGCGGCGCTCGCCAGCCGGCACATTCCCGGCTGGGCCCGCGCATCGAGCCGGCAGACGCCCGAGATCGCCTCGACCGGCTGGTCGAATCCCGCATCGCGGAAGAAGAGGGGCCAGCCGGCCCAAAGTGCTTCGGGCCCCGCATCGCCAACGAGCCCATGATCGACGGCTTCCAGCTCCCGCGCGACACCCCCAAGTACGACGGCACCGCCAAGCCGGAGGACTGGCTGCTGGACTACTCCACCGCAGTCGGCATCGCCAGAGGCAACAAGCGCTGGGCGGTGCGCTACTCCCCCCTGATGCTGGTTGGCTCCGCCCGCACCTGGCTCAACAACCTGCCAGCCGGCAGCATCAACGGCTGGCTGGATTTTGAAGAGGCCTTCATCAGCAACTTCACCGGCACCTACCGCCGGCCGGGTCGCCCTCAGCAGCTTGAGATGTGCAAGCAGGGCCCGGACGAGACGGATCACGCGTACCTGACGCGCTGGTGCAAAATGCGCAACTCTTGTGAGGGTGTGCACGAGATCCAGGCCATCAGCTTCTTCATGGGAGGCTGTCGGCCCAACACCATGCTGTGGCACAAGCTGCGCCGCAGCGAACCCAAGACCATGGCGGCCCTGATGGCCATCGCGGACAAGTACGCGCTGGCCGAAGAAGCCGGCAAAGCGCCGGCTGACACATCACCGGCTCCGTCCAGGCGGGACAACAACAAGCCGGCCGAGCACAAGCCGGCCGAAGGAGCCTCTCATGGCAGCCGGTGGGACAACTACCGCGGCAAGCGGCACAGCAACCAGCCGGACCGCCGGTACGGTTCTGCCCACGTGGCGGCCGTGTCGGACCACGCGGCGGCTGGCGGCAGCCGGCGCCAGAAGCAAGACCGGCCCTGGAAGCCGAAGTACACCTTCGAGCAGATGCTCGACTCGCCGTGCAAATACCACAGCAGCAAGAACCCCTCCGACCACACCACCCGCGACTGCCACTTCATGAAGCGGCTGACAAGTGGCGAACCGCTACCACCTCCACCCCCGCCTCCTCCAGCCGACGGGCCGGGTGGCCAAGCCCAACCAGAGCACCACGAGGCTAACCAAGTGCACCATGGCCGCTATCTGGCCGAAGATGCTACCTACATCATCTTCACCTCCGAGCCCGAGGACAAGACGAGCCAGCAGCGCCGTTCCCTCGAGGTCAACGCGGTCATACCGCCGGTCCCCCAGTACCTAAACTGGTCAGAGCAGGCCATCACTTTTGATCGCCGCGACACACCGGCTGTCCTGCCGAAGCCGGGCAGCTACGCCATGGTCCTTGACCCCACCATCGGCACAACCCGGCGCAGCGTGCGCTTCTCGCGCGTCCTCATCGACGGGGGCAGCAGCATCAACATCCTCTACCGCGACACCGCCCGCAAGCTAGGCATCCAAGAAGCCGAGTTGCGCCCCACCCCCACCGTCTTCCATGGCATCGTGCCGGGCCACTGCTGCCAGCCGATTGGCCGGATCACGCTGGAGGTGATGTTCGGGAAGCCGGATCACTTCCGCACCGAAAGGATCGAGTTCGAGGTGGTGGACCTCGTGAGTCCCTACCACGCGCTCCTGGGCAGGCCGGCCCTGACCAAGTTCATGGTGGTGCCCCACTATGGGTACCTGAAGATGAAGCTACCTGGCCCAAAAGGGGTCATCACCGTAGCCGGCGACTACCGCCGCTCCATGGACTGCGCCACGCAGAGCTCCAAGATGGCCCAGACGCTGGTCATCGCCACCGAGAAGCAGCTCATCCACGACGCCGCGCCGGCAGGACATGCCGGCTGTGGGCAACCCGGCTGGGACGACTCACTTCCAGCCGGCCGACAACACCAAGAAGATCCTGCTCGACCCGGCGCAGCCGGACAAGTACGTCACCATCGGTGCCGGCTTGAGCAGCAAATAGGAAAGCGAGCTCACCAGCTTCCTCCGTGAGAATCGGGACATCTTCGCATGGTCTCCAAGGGACATGCCGGGTGTGCCGAGGGAGTTGGCTGAGCACCACCTCCACGTCAGGCCTGAAGCCAAGCCGGTGAAGCAGCCCCTCAGGCGCTTCGCCGAAGAAAGAAGGAAGGCCATCGGTGAAGAAATCGCCCGGCTCCTCGCAGCCGGCTTCATCATGGAAGTGCTGCACCCGGACTGGTTGGCGAACCCGGTCCTGGTTTTGAAGAAGAACGGCTCCTGGCGCATGTGTATCGACTACACCAGCCTCAACAAGGCGTGCCCGAAGGACCCCTTCCCCCTGCCGCGCATAGATCAAGTCATAGACTCGACTGCCGGCTGTGAACTGTTGTCTTTTCTAGATGCCTATTCAGGCTACCACCAGATTCCTTTGAATCCGGCTGATCATTACCCCGTATGGGGCTTACTGCTACACGACTATGCCATTCGGCTTGAAAAATGCAGGCGCCACCTATCAAAGGTGCATGCAAAAGTGTTTGCAGGATCAAATCGGCAGAAATGTTCACGCATATGTGGATGATGTCGTTGTAAAAACCAAGGAGATGCCTACCCTCCTTGATGACCTGAGAGAAACCTTCACCAATCTGCGAAGATTCCGGATGAAGCTCAACCCGGCCAAGTGCACGTTCGGCGTGCCAGCCGGCCAACTCCTGGGCTACCTCGTCTCTCAGCGAGGAATCGAAGCCAACCCGGAGAAGATCAGTGCCATTGAGAAGATGGAACTGCCGCAGTGCCTCAAGGACGTCCAGAAGTTCACCGGATGCCTGGCCTCCTTGAGCCGCTTCGTCAGCCGGCTGGGGGAGAAGGCACTGCCCCGTACCGCTGCTAAAGAAATCGGACAAATTCGTCTGGTCACCGCAGGCGGATGAAGCCTTCCATGACTTAAAGAGCGTGCTCTCAACCGCGCCCATCCTCGCATCGCCGGCTTCAATGGAGCCGATGCTGTTGTACATCGCTGCCACTAATCGTGTGTAGGATAACGTTGCATAGAAAACAAAAATTTTCCTACCGCGAACACGCAATCCAAGCCAAGATGCAATCTAGAAGATGGGAGCAACGAGGGGATGATCAAGACTAACCCTTGAAGAGATTCCAAAGCCTATAAGAGTAGGCTCTTATTGCTGCGGTAGACGATCACTTGCCGCTTGCAAAAGCGCGTAGAAGATCTTGATCACGATCGGTTCCGGCGCCACGAACGGGCAGCACCTCCGTACTCGGTCACACGTTCGGTTGTTGATGAAGACGACGTCCACCTCCCCGTTCCAGCGGGCAGCGGAGTAGTAGCTCCTCTTGAATCCGACAGCACGACGGCGTGTGTGTGGTGGTGGAGAAATCCGGCGGAGCTTCGCTAAGCGTGCGGGATGTGGTGGAGGAGAGAGACCGCTAGGGTTTGGGGAGAGAGGGGGGTTGGGCGCCGGCCCTCTAAGGGGTGCGGCCAAGGCTGAGGCTTGAAGTGGTCAGCCCCCTCTCTATGCCCCTCATTATATAGGTGGAAGCCCCAAGAGTTCTAGTCCAAGTCTTCGAATAAGACCCCAACACTAAAACCTCCCAAAAGTGGGAAACCTACTCAAGGGGGGAGTCCTACTCAAGGTGGGACTCCCACCTTTCCTTGAGGTGGGGCTGGCCGGCCACCCTAGGGGAGTCCACCTTGGACTCCTCCCCTTTAGGGTTGGCTGGTCATGCAAGTGGAATCTCTTTGGGACTCCACTTTCCAAAGTGCCATTCTTCCGGACTTTTCTAGAACCTTCTAGAACCTGCCATAAATGCACCGGATCATTTCCAAACTTGGAATATGACTTCCTATATATGAATCTTATTCTCCGGACCATTCCGGAACTCCTCGTGATGTCCGGGATCTCATCCGGGACTCCGAACAAATATTCGAACTTCATTCCATATTCAAGTTCTACCATTTCAACATCCAACTTTAAGTGTGTCACCCTACGGTTCGTGAACTATGCGGACATGGTTGAGTACTCACTCCGACCAATAACCAATAGCGGGATCTGGAGATCCATAATGGCTCCCACATATTCAACGATGACTTTAGTGATCGAATGAACCATTCACATACGATACCAATTCCCTTTGTCACGCGATATTTTACTTGTCCGAGGTTTGATCATCGGTATCACTCTATACCTTGTTCAACCTCGTCTCCTGACAAGTACTCTTTACTCGTACCGTGGTATGTGGTCTCTTATGAACTTATTCATATGCTTGCAAGACATTAGACGACATTCCACCGAGAGGGCCCAGAGTATATCTATCCGTCATCGGGATGGACAAATCCCACCGTTGATCCATATGCCTCAACTCATACTTTCCGGATACTTAATCCCACCTTTATAGCCACCCATTTACGCAGTGGTGTTTGGTGTAATCAAAGTACCTTTCCGGTATAAGTGATTTACATGATCTCATGGTCATAAGGACTAGGTAACTATGTATCGAAAGCTTATAGCAAATAACTTAATGACGAGATCTTATGCTACGCTTAATTGGGTGTGTCCATTACATCATTCATATAATGATATAACCTTGTTATTAATAACATCCAATGTTCATGATTATGAAACTAATCATCTATTAATCAACAAGCTAGTTTAAGAGGCATACTAGGGACTTCTTGTTTGTCTACATATCACACATGTACTAATGTTTCGGTTAATACAATTATAGCATG
Source organism: Lolium multiflorum (assembly GCA_030979885.1). Lineage (NCBI taxonomy): Eukaryota > Viridiplantae > Streptophyta > Magnoliopsida > Poales > Poaceae > Lolium > Lolium multiflorum. The sequence goes on from CM061753.1 coordinate 16,642,594, forward strand.
ATATATAAACATTTATCATAAACATAAAGATATAAATAATAACCACTTTATTATTGCCTCTAGGGCATATCTCCTTCAGTCTCCCACTTGCACTAGAGTCAATAATCTAGTTTACATTTGTAAAGATATAACACCTTGGCCTTATGGTGCTTTATCATGTATTGCTCACGGGAGAGGTTTTTAGTCAACGGATCTGACACGCTCAGAAACGTATGTATTTTGTAATTCATTTGCGTCTCAACGCATCACTCATTTCCAAATGAGTTGGCATTAAATATGTTTGATCTTATGGTGGAACCTTAATTCCGCGGTCTGAAATAAGTCACTAATATTGTCATATACAATATAGCTTCAAAGTTCTGACACTATCGGAACTACACCAAGTTCTCAAAGAACTTCTTGACTCAACATCCTCAGTCATTTGTCAAAACAAATGACATACTCTGCCTTCGTTTTGTAGAATCCATCACAATATTTAGAACTCTTCTAAATCTAACATAGACAACTTCTAGTTCATTGTGCTACCTTTAAAACAACACTTAGTCTAATTTGAGATTGAAATTCTATTTTGATATGTGACAAAATAAATATCGGTGTAACACCTTACAGCGATTTGTTTGTCATTTCTTCATACAAAAATATATATGTATATCCTTAGTTCTTCTAAAGTACTCAAGGATATTCTTACTGTCGTCCCATGATCATCTTATGAATCATTCCGGTATATGCTCATAACATTTTAGAGCACAAGATATCTGATTTTGTACATTTTATTCGTGATCTAAAATCACTCATGTGTTTTTACTCATCGAGTGTCAGACACACTCAAATGTTGTTAAACCTTCACATGACAAGAACATTTTCTTAATATTTCTATATTGAACTATTTCAATATCCATTCTATGTACTTTGACTTAAACTTATCATGTGTTTTAATCTATCTTCATAGATCTTGACACTAAATATGTTTTAGTCCATATCCTTTCATTGAAGTTAATTTTCAATGAAACATTTTTAATCAAGTATATAATTACATTATTTATAACCAACTATATGTCATCTACATAAAGTATTATAAATATGTCTCAGCGCTCCCACTTAATTTCTTGCAAATGCAAGCCTCTTCATCATTTCTGATGAAATCAAAAACTCTTTGACTATTTCATCTGGTGAAGATTCCAACTCCGTAATACTCACTTCATCCAATTGAAGTTCGTATTCCTATCTAGTATTCTACGGACTAGCAAAACAATTGGTTGTATCTTGTATACATACTTCTGTTAAGTAGTGTATTTTGCTATCCTACTAGCATATCTCATAAAAGAAATATGTAGTGATTACTAGAATAATCCATATAGACTTTAAGCATTGCTACGGAAGATCTAATCTTATCGTAGTCAACTCTTTGAACTTTGTCGTAAACAATTTTTCGACAAGTCAAGCTTCTTCAAGGATATTTCATCCAAGTCCATCAATTTTATAGATCCATTTACTTTCAAAAAGTATTCATCTATCTTGGATTTCATGGCGTATAGCCATTTTAACGGAGTCAGGGCCCATCATAGCTTCTTTGTTTGTAGTTGGTTTATTATTGTTCAAAATCAATCCTTTGTCCACAAATCATTTATTTGATCACAAAGTAAACCATACCTACAAGGTTCAATATGTACTTTGATCTTCATGGCTAAAACACTTTTTAGTCATGGGAGCCATGATCGTCGTGGCCGCTTCCGAAACCAATTCCGATGTTGCGCTACTCTGATCATTATGCTCAGGTTCATAAACCTTATCAAATTATATTGTCCTCCCACTCAAATACTTCACTAGAAACAATTTCTTGGAAATAAGAAACATTGACAAACACTTTTGTCTTTGTCTACATAGTGGGAAGAATTCCCAATCAATTCTCTGGGATAACCAACAAAGACATTCATCCGATTTTGGTTGTAAACTTATTTACTTATGCTATGCATACCAAAATTTTAAGAAAAGACTATTAGGATTCATACCCATACCATAACTCGTATGGTGTCATTTCAACGGATCATGATGATGCTCTATTAAGTGTAAAAGCGGTAGTCACTAAAGCATAATCCACAAAAATATAATGGCGTCATAATATTTTATCTCATCATTAATCCAACAAGATTTGGATACATCTCTCAGATACTTCATCATCACTATGATACTCCAAGAAACGTGAGTTGTAGAACAATTTCATAACTCTCTTAGATGTTCGCTAAAACTCGTAATTCAAATATTTCCACCATGATCCAATCATAGATATTTGACTTTTCTATTACGATGATTTCCACTTCATGCTGAAATTTATTTGAATCCATTCAAAATGTTTCAAACTTTTCCTTATTGAATATATCCACATATATACTCAATTCATTGTTTGAAAGTTTTCATGAAGTAGAAGAATCTCCCGCACACAACTATGCCCAGTGAACCACATACATCATCATGTATTTTTCACTAAGTTAGTTGCCCGTTCAACTTTTGGCCTATGAACGGTATTTTAATCATTCTCTTTAGAAAAGATTTGCAAGCGCCAAACGATTCAACAAATCGAATGACTCCAAAAATCCATTTGCATGGAGTTCCTTCATGCGATCCTTTCTAACATGACCTAAATTGCGGTTCCACAAATAAGTGGAATTCAAATCATTTGCCTTATGGCATTTTAGCGTCAGTGTTATGTATGTGTGTTTCACCATTTAAGATTTATAATAACTTATCCATCATACATGGAGTAATGTCATAATTTGAACAACTCATTGTTTTCATTTGACCAGAGCAAAATAACAATTTATTAAGCTCTTTATTATAAATTCTAAGGGCTAGATAGAATGCCAACGACGAACATAATAACACTTTATTTTTGTTCCAGGCGAACATTCTTATCATATTCCTTGTCAGTCACTTAGGCCATTGTATTCTTGAATTGCGTTGTTTTGTATGACACTTCATACCAACCAATATGGTATTAATACCCAAGAATTTCATTGTGTGACTTAACTAGGAATACAACCATAACATGTATATCATTTATATACACCTGAGCTAGACTTTCTAGTCTTTTCTTTTCTTTTGCCAAAATATCTTTTGCAGTTTCTCTTTTAGCTTTCCTCATTATTCAGAAAAACATTTCAACATCAATAACTTCTAGGTTTGTTGGTCAAATACCAATAACCTTGAGGTTCTTACTTTGAAGTTGATCATCATATGACAAGTGTTCTAGATTTCACATATTAGTAACTATGATGAACAATTTCACTCATAATTTTATCCATCAATTCATGAAAACTTTTTGAGACCATGTCTGTACATGCTAGGCTCATAAAGTTTAACCTTAGTATTCGCATGTGCAAATCAGGCTTGCACCCATTGTAAGCACACGTAGAATCTATAACACCCGATCATCACGTGATGCTTCGAAACGACGAGTCTTAGCAACGGTGCATACTAAGGATGATAACTTCATGGATATGCGAATATCATTAGTGCCCCAATAGCTGGAGGATTGTGACGTCTTGCGTCTTCAACCTTCATACATTCCCATAAAACTTATGAGTTTATGTAGTCTCACCAAATTATATTCTATCATCTTGCAATAAGGTCTTAGATATCACATATATCTCATACCTTGATTATTTCTGAAAACTAAATTTTCAGCTCCTTATTTTTCAAACATATTTGAACTTTCAAGTTTCATGGAGACAAGATAACTTTAGGTACTAATTGAAACCATAGCTCTTTGAATCAACAATGTGAGGTTTACTAAAAGTTTGCAATAGGACTTAATCAATTCTTGATTCTTTAACAATACGGTACCAATCCGTAAAGTTTCTTGTCAGATTTTAACAGTATTTCTATCTCAATAACAAGACTAGCGCATAGTAGTAAACGGATGCCAATACTACAAAATTAATTCAAAATACTACTCAGACTATGTTTATGATAATTAGTTCATGTTTTAATCTAATTACTAATGAACTCCCACTTAATACAACATCCCTCATAGTTGTTAAGTGGTACACGATCCAAATCCACTACACCAAAACCGATCATCACGTGAGATGATGTAGCTTCAATGGTGAACATCAACATGTTGATCATATCATCCATATGACTCGTGTTCAACCTTTCGGTTTCCGTTGTCCCGAGGCCATGTCTATACATGCTAGGCTCGTCAAGCAAACCCAAGTATTCCGCGTGTGCAACATGGCTTACACCCGTTGTATGTCAAGTTTATCACACCCGATCATCACGAGATGCTTCAAAACGTCGAACAATGCAACGGTGCATACGAGGGAAGAACACTTTATTATCTTGATATTAATGTGAGGGATCATCTTATAATGCTACCGTCGCGATCTAAGCAAAATAAGATGCATAAAAGGATTAACATCACATGCAGTTCATATGTGATATGATATGGCCCTTTTGTCTTTGCGCCTTTGATCTTCATCTCCAAAGCACGGATATGATCTCCATCATCTTCGGGCATGATCTCCATCATCGTCGGCGTAGCATCAAGGTTCATGGCGCCGTCTTCATGGTTGTTCACCTCATGTAGCAACTATAACAACTACTTTGAAATACTACTCAACATGAAAATTAAAGACAACCATAAGGCTCCTGCCGGTTGGCACAATACAATAATGATCATCTCATACATATTCATCATCATATCATGGCCATATCACATCACCAAACCCTGCAAAAACAAGTTAGACGCCTCTAATTTGGTTTGCATATTTTACGTGGTTTAGGGTTTTCGAGAGAGATCTAATCAACCTACGAACATGAACCACAACGTTGATACTTGTCAACACCCGGATTTTTAAGTCCAGATGCCTATTATGCCATTCATCGCAATCCCAGGAATATTGTTTTTGCGAGACATAATAGATTAATATCACAACACATCATTTATTACAACATCGTAATTGTCTTACAACAAAGGATCACATGATCCAGTCTCATTACAATAGTAGATGATCTATTGATCAATTACAAAACACATAGCGGAAGCGAAGTAGCGTAGTAGTAGTCCATCTATTCCACAGGCAACTGTTGACGTCAGGAGTGATCCTAGTTGTCGTAGACGTCCTGCTGTCCTTCTTCCGGTTCTGGTACTTCTCTTCATAGTCTGGCCATTTGAATAGCCAGGGACAAAGCCATGAGTACTTTAAAGTACTCGCAAACTAATACTAGGGTAAACATTATCAACAAATAGAAGTGGAGGCTAAGCTCTAGTTTCATTTGCAGAAAGCCAGTTTTATTTTATAAACACTTTTGTAAACAAAGCCTCTTCATCTGCTAACTAACTCAAGTGGGAACATTAGTGTCATTCCCACAACTCAGTTGTGATTCAAAGTCAAAGTCACCTTTCAATTCAAATCACAAGTCACCATTCACCTTTTCAAGTTCAAAACACCCTTCACATGTCACATTTTGAAAAAATGGTCTGATGACGGAACAGTATGGCCTTTCCAACCGTCCATAACCGTGGACGCGGCTATTCGAATAGATCTACACTCTGCAGAGGTCGTACACTTGTGCCACAACATTTGCAATAATCCGTCAGGGTTAACTGGCCCTGATTTACCACACTCCGTGTGCGGACTACCAACCATAACCTTTCACTTACATATCCTAGTATAGGCATCTCTCCCCATGAGCTTGGCCTCCCGGTGAAAACCAACTGTTAACCCGGGAACTGCACAGGGCTTGGGCCGGACATTCACCTCATATTCACGTCATTTCATATCACTTCACTTTTGTAGAGGCAGCCTCCAGCATAACCCCGATGACGCTTGTTTAGAGGGAACCCATACTAAGATACATAAACTTCTAGTTAAGCCCTACCCATATCAGGTATTGTGGGGGTACTTGCAAAATTGGAATGGTATCGCATCCAAACCCAACCATCAGTTTTTGTAAAATTCACCAAGTCATTCACCAGTCACATTCACCTTCAAAAATCTTTCAATAGAATGACTCATCATTCCAAGGTTTTCAAAGTCATTTCAATTCACAAGTTCCCATCTAGAGTAGCCACTTTTGATATTGAGCACTAGCAACTAGTCCTGAGGGGTGCTAAATATCTTGGAGCTTGCTAGGCTAAGTTTGATACTCTTGTAGTATTCTATCTCTAGACCAAAGTTAACTATAAAAGCAAGTTATAAATAATCAAAAACAAAAGCTTGTAAAGTAAAACTGGGAAATAGGATTATAAGCATAAAGTAAAAAGTAATGGTGCCTTGCTCTTGTGGAGCTTTGCACTTGGGTAGTCTTGCAAGAATATTTGCTGGCCAGAATATGGTTTGCAAGGATGTTAGCTTGCCTTGAGTGGTGTACTGGTCAAAGTGGTCTTCTTCTCCTTCTTCTTGGTAGAAAACCTCCTCCTCTTGATAGTCCCCGGTACTAGCGTCTAAAATACGAATACGAGGATACAATCACCAAACAATTCATTGGCTATTCCAAACATCACATATATTCACACAAACTATTCTATTCACACTATTAATACAATTTGGTGCCCTTGGTGGTATTGCTTTGAGGAAGAATAATTTCCTCTCATTTTATATGTAAAAGATAGTTTCCATATAGTTCTCGAGGAATAATTTCCTCTCATTGAATCTTCTTTAAGATTTAATTTCTCAAATCATCACACATGAATTTATGTTGACCTAAGTCAACCATTCATCATCATCATTTGAGAAAATGATTTAAATGAGGTAGGGATACCTCATACCATTTAATAAGGCCTATTATGATTTAAAATCTCCAAGTATTTCATGTGAGAGTATTTGACCAGGGGTTCAAACTTCATATGAAAATACTTGGGACAAGATTTAAATGAAGTGAGGTACTTCATATAATTTACACAAGTAAACTAGCATCACTCATTACTATTAAGTGGGTAAATGTGTTGTTTTCTTATTTAGGAAAAATAATTTCCTCTCATACTAATCTTGAATGTTACTTTTAATTATTCAGAGATATAACTTCCTCTCATTATCTTATTAAGATTTTATTTCTCTTATGAATAATATATGACCTAGGTTGACCAAAGTCAACCTCTTCATACTTATCATTGGAGAAAAAGATTTAAATGAGGTTCCATACCTCATGCAATTTAATTCCTATTAATAACCTCAAGTGAGCCTATATGAGACCAAACAAAAGGGCCATCACATTACTTTAGGCCACTTGGTAAGTTGATTTAAATGAGGTGTTACCCTCATAGGTTTAAATCCTAAATTTGAACATACTTTGAATGAGGTGGTGCACCTCATGCCTTTTAATAACACATAATAAAGATTTAATATCATCAACTAATTCAATATGAGATTTAACAAACCAGGGTATCTACCTCATGTTTGAATTAGTTGAGACAAGATTTAAATGAGAGGGAAACTCTCATACAATTTAAATACTATTTTGGAAAAAGTTTAAATGAGCTAGAAATGGCCAGATAGCCATTATTTGAATCTAGCCCAAGATCATATGAAACAACTATAGTATTTTATTACATAATAAATTAGACAACATCAAATGTGATTTTTGAGAGGTGGAACCACCTCAAAATAGTTTATGGTTGATTTTTAATAATTAATCTTAGGCAGAAAAGTACCTGCCTTGTTTATTTTCTCACTTTAATTCTATAACTGATCTAGGTTTGAATCCAGTGGCATTGGATAGAGTTTTTGCTGAGCTTTCCAAATATATAAAATTTGTTGAAATTGGCTCAGTAGATTTGGATCTATTAAAATTTGAAGCTAGCATCAGATTGCAAAATAAATGAAAAAGAATTAAACCATTTTGAATTCAAACGAGGGCGGGAAGCTAAGTGGGCCGGCCCAGCTCGCTGGCGGGCGGGCGTGCCGTCCACTGCCACTTAACCACCGAACGGTACGATCAACCTGGCCGTAGGATTAGAAACAGATCGGACGGTCCACGGCCTTCGTCGATGGCGACGAGAGGCGCGGCCACTGGCGGCGACGGTGGGGGGTCGGAGGCTCACCGGCGGCGCGGAGAGGGTCGGCGAGGCGCGGAGACGAAGTTGTCGAGGAAGGGGAGTCGAAAGAGGGTCGCAGCAGCTCCGGGGGTGCTCGGGATCGTCGGCGGCGTCGAGCTACTGCAGCGGCGGGCTCCGGCCAAATTCCGGCGAAGGAGGAGTGAATCGGAGAGGGGAAGAGGGATTGGCGAGCCAGAGGAGTGAGGGGAGGCGAATGGTGTGGATTTTGGAGGGGAGCGTCTCCTTTTATAGGGGCGAGGCAAGGCCGAGGGGGTGCCGTGGCGACGCGTCTCCAGGGCGTTGGACTGGCGATGACGCGCGCGTGTTGGCGATGTCATGGCGGTCACGCCAGGCGTGATTGTGGTGAAAACGAGGGCCTGGCGAGCTCTGGCGCGTGACGGAGGCGTGCAGGGCCGCGGCGGAGGACGTCGTCGATGGCGTTGTCCACAGGGCGTGCGAGGGCCAGTGGGCGTGTCCACTGCGTTGCTGACGTCGAGAGGAAGCGAAAGGATAGGTCAAGGGGAGCGCGGAGTCGACGGGGCGAAGCGGTGTCCTGGCGCGCTCCGGGACGTCATCGTGCGTGTCCTGGCGCGCATGGGCGTCTCTGGGCGCGTCGGTTCACGTCCGTTTCTGGTCGGTGGCGACGTCAACTTGGTCAAGGCTTGCAGGGCAGCTTCAGGAGGGTCAGGGGAGTCGATTGACAAGGTGAGGGGGATGGATGTGAGAGGAGAGTGGTGAGCATGGGGGTGACATGAGGCCGGCATGGTGGCGTTCTGGTCAAAACTGGTCCAAGGCAAGTGGTGGCAAGGCTTGGCAGGGATGCAGAGGGGTACAGGGATGCAGAGGGAGTGCAGGGTTGGACTTGGTCCAACCAAAAATCAGTATGGGCTCAATTTGGTTGGTGCACACAAGGTGTTTGTGAATATGGCCGAAAGAGAAAAGTTTTCAAAATTTGAAAATTCCTTTGGTGGATCTCAATCATATATTCATAGAAGTGGAATGGTGGTGGTGGTGGTCAATTTGGTGAGGAATTGCAAAATGGCAAAAGTGAGATGATCTTCTCTTTATTTCAAAGTCTCCACTTGGCAACACTATACTGGTCAACCTGGTCAACAAGAGGTGTGGTGGTCAACATGAAAGTTGTTGACCTTGACATGGTCTTGGATGACATGGAGAGAGTTGACTAAGTTTGGTTGAGGAATCAGAAGATAAAAGGGTGCAAAGTGGTGAAGATAAAATAAAAGTGACATATGACCATTATCATATGTGAGATGGTTTTGAGATTTCCTTTGATTGGATTCTTGTTTCTTTGATGCAATTGTGTTTGTTTAACATATATAAGAGTTTTACAAGCAAGAGATCAAGCAAAGGTGGCCTTGGTTGAAGATTTGCAAATTTGGCTCTATGTGTAATTGAGTGAAAATGGGATTTTCTCACCAATTGATTTCTCTCCATTTGTTTTGACTTTGGTTGACTCTAATGTGATTCTTATTAGTTTAGAAACATTTCCAAACCATTGAATCCATTCAAAAAGGTCTTGATCCAAGATTTGCAAAATTGGCCATAACACATAAGAGGTGATGTGTTAAGTTTTATTATTTTTGAAAAGGGTTCACCTTGCTTCACTTGGACATGGGTTAGGGTCAATTTGGTGTTATATTAGGTTTGGAGAAGGTTTCACACCATTTGGTCAAGGTAGAAAAGCATAGGTCAAGATTTGGTGAAAAGGGCTATGGTTCTCATATGCCTCTATGCATATGTTGTATTGATTTTTGATTTGAGTGTTCTTGGCCCAATTGATGTTGTTGAGTATTGAAATGGTATTTGGAAGTGATCCAACCATTCACAACAAGTCCTAGGGTCAAATTCTCAAATTCACAAATTTGTATTTTTACTCTTATTTGCCTCTATGGAAAATTTTAGTTTCTTTTTATTTTCTTTGGAAAACACTTGGAATTGGTTGGATAGGTACTAGGTAAGGTGTAAGAGGGTTTTCCAAACCTCTAAGCAAGTAGAAAGGCTTAGGGTAAAATTTTATAAAAATAGCCATAGGCACCTATGCCTTTTTCTTATTTAATTTCTTTTTATTTCATTTTAGCTAGGGTGGTGAAAAGAGGGGTGAGGTTTAGGGTTTTAGTGGGGTTCACAAAGGTTCACCACCATTTAGCATAATTAATAAAGGTAGGGTTCAAGAATTACCTATTGGGGGTTATATGTTCCCATAGGTCTTTTATTTTATTTTGGGTTTCTCAAAATAGATCCAAAGGATTTTTGGAGAAGGTTAAGGTTTAAGGTTTTTCTTATTTGATTTCTTTCTCCTTTATTTTATTGGGTTGGTGACCTTCACTTGATCACTTTAGGGTTTTAGGGTTTAACACATAAGCATAAAAACACTCATCATGGCAAAACACAAGATTTGAACAAGATCTATTTGTATCAATCTTATTTTAATAAAAGTTTTTGTTGGTTCCAAAATTTGGAACTAGGGAAATTCATTTGTTTTGTTTTGAAATTTTTGGGTTGTTACAAACCCTTCCCCCTTAAACAAATCTCGTCCCGAGATTTTAAGAAAAGTTAGGTTCCTAAGAGAGATTGAGTATTTTATTAACAGGAAGACATACTTGGCATGGTCTGGGGTGCTTCCTGAGCTTCAGTGGCAGTCATGTGGTAGAGACGGCCGTTGTGGTTGTTCTGGTTCCTTCTTCCTGCAAAGCGGCGCTGTTGCTGAGCAGGTGCTGCGGTATTGGCGGCAATCCTGGCAAGCTTCTTGGGGCACTCCTTGGAGAAGTGACCCACAACTCCACATTCATAGCAGTTGACGGTGGACTTGTCTTTGGGGTTGATGGGGGTAGCATTGCTTCCAGTCCTTGGGGCAGTATTGGGGTTGTTGTTGTTTCCATTGTTGTTGTTGTTGTTGGGGCGGTTGTTGTTGTTGTTGTTGTTGTTTTCCTCCGGGCCTCCGTTGTTGTTGGTGTAGTTGGGGCGATAATTCTGGGTAGGGGGCTTGTTGTATCTTGGGGTGAATCCTCCAGAGGAGTTATTGAGATACTTCTGATTATGGTGGGGTCCATTCTGGTTCATCATTCTTCTCTTGCGGTTCTCATTAGCTTGGTGGAGTTTCCCTTCCATCTGTATGGCTGAGTCCACGAGGGCTTCTAAGTCAGCGAACGGAATGTTCACTAACACAGTCTGCATCTCGTCGTGCAGTCCGTTCAGAAATCTCTCTTTCCGCTTTTCATTGGTATCGGTCTCGTCCGGGGCGTACCTTGACAGAGTTAGAAATCTGTCGCGGTATTCCACCACGGACATTCTTCCTTGCTTGAGTTCACGGAACTCGTCTCTCATCTTCTTAATCAGTCCTTGGGGCACATGGTATTTGCTAAACTTAGTCTTGAAGTCTTCCCAGGTCATCATCTGTCCTGCATTCATGGCACGGGTGCTTGTCCACCAGGCTCTGGCTGGTCCTGCTAAGTAGTGCGTGGCAAACAGTACTTTCTCTGCGGCTTCAACTTGCGCAACTTCGAGGTTGTTCTCCATTGTCTGGAGCCAGTCATCAGCGTCTAGGGGTTCTTCAGTCTTGTTGAACATCGGAGGGTTGGTGTGCTGAAAGTTCTTCAGCTTTGACCCCGGGTGATCGTGGTTTCCATGGCCTTGGTTGTTCTGAGCTATCCTGCAAGGTAATGTTGGCTTGGCGTTCAGCTCTCTCGACTTCTCGGTCTGCCATCATTGTCTGCAGCAGTTGCATCATGGCATCCTGGGTGGCGTTGCGGGTTGGTGGGGCCATCTGAACATTGATGTAGATGATAAGATAAGAGGGAAATTTCTATGGTTTGTTTTGTTAAATTTGAAAAGTTCATAAAATTGAAAATTTGAGTAGTGTTGCGGGGGTAAAAACCAACAACACTTTTTCATTCATACCAAGCATCATACATTACAAAGCTAACACACCGTTGGTTTGAAGAACCATTCATCGTTCTACGATACAAGGGGGATCCTGATACAACTCACACCTACTTAAGTGCTTAAATGATACTACTCTTCCGAGTGGATTCTTCTTCTTCACGGGTGAGATGCTTGGCGAGAGGCGAGGGCGTTGTCCAAATCTCTGCGGGTTTTGTACTGCCTGAAATCCTGAGGTGCTTCATAGGGGTTCATCTTTGGTTGTGGTGGGGGCATGGTCATCGGTCTTCCCATGGAGTCATGTCTTGGGTAGTAGATGAAACGAGTGTTCTTGATCTTGTCCTCATTTTGTCCACACAGACGGGAAATTGCTTCTTGCATAGCTTTGTCTAGTCCTTCCTTCCAAGTGTTTCCCGTTACAGAAAACCATATGGTTTCCCATACTGGGGCATCAAGCTTCCTTCGTAGATCAGTAGAAACGTCCCACCGAGGTGGTTCTCCTAACTGAGCTTTGAGGGGTATTCCGAAGAACTCGGGATACGGGTGTCCTAGATAGTCCACTAGTTGCTTCAACTCCTTTTCGAAACTTTTGTCGTCTCCGGATCCAAGCTTATAGGATTCCCATTGGTACTTCATCTGTGAGCAAGTAGGATAAGTAAGTTAAAGAAGTAGTTAAGTGTGCAAAATTTTTAGATAGTGCTACAAGGAAAAGTAGAGCATGAATTTCTCATTTTGAAAAAGATTTCAAGGTTAAGAGTGAGAATAAGTTTTTCACAAATATTCACTTCTTTGGTTTTGAAACTAAGTTTTACAGACGTCCATTCTAACTAGGGTCTCCTAAGGTCAACAATGGCTCTGATACCAACTTGTCAACACCCGGATTTTTAAGTCCAGATGCCTATTATGCCATTCATCGCAATCCCAGGAATATTGTTTTTGCGAGACATAATAGATTAATATCACAACACATCATTTATTACAACATCGTAATTGTCTTACAACAAAGGATCACATGATCCAGTCTCATTACAATAGTAGATGATCTATTGATCAATTACAAAACACATAGCGGAAGCGAAGTAGCGTAGTAGTAGTCCATCTATTCCACAGGCAACTGTTGACGTCAGGAGTGATCCTAGTTGTCGTAGACGTCCTGCTGTCCTTCTTCCAGGTTCTGGTACTCCTCTTCATAGTCTGGCCATTTGAATAGCCAGGGACAAAGCCATGAGTACTTTAAAGTACTCGCAAACTAATACTAGGGTAAACATTATCAACAAATAGAAGTGGAGGCTAAGCTCTAGTTTCATTTGCAGAAAGCCAGTTTTATTTTATAAACACTTTTGTAAACAAAGCCTCTTCATGCTAACTAACTCAAGTGGGAACATTAGTGTCATTCCCACAACTCGGTTGTGATTCAAAGTCAAAGTCACCTTTCAATTCAAATCACCAGTCACCATTCACCTTTTCAAGTTCAAAACACCCTTCACATGTCACATTTTGAAAAATGGTCTGATGACGGAACAGTATGGCCTTTCCAACCGTCCATAACCGTGGACGCGGCTATTCGAATAGATCTACACTCTGCAGAGGTCGTACACTTGTGCCACAACATTTGCAATAATCCGTCGTTAACTGGCCCTGATTTACCACACTCCGTGTGCGGACTACCAACCATAACCTTTCACTTACATATCCTAGTATAGGCATCTCTCCCCATGAGCTTGGCCTCCCGGTGAAAACCAACTTAACCCGGGAACTGCACAGGGCTTGGGCCGGACATTCACCTCATATTCACGTCATTTCATATCACTTCACTTTTGTAGAGGCAGCCTCCAGCATAACCCCGATGACGCTTGTTTAGAGGGAACCCATACTAAGATACATAAACTTCTAGTTAAGCCCTACCCATATCAGGTATTGTGGGGGTACTTGCAAAATTGGAATGGTATCGCATCCAAACCCAACCATCAGTTTTTGTAAAATTCACCAAGTCATTCACCAGTCACATTCACCTTCAAAATCTTTCAATAGAATGACTCATCATTCCAAGGTTTTCAAAGTCATTTCAATTCACAAGTTCCCATCTAGAGTAGCCACTTTTGATATTGAGCACTAGCAACTAGTCCTGAGGGGTGCTAAATATCTTGGAGCTTGCTAGGCTAAGTTTGATACTCTTGTAGTATTCTATCTCTAGACCAAAGTTAACTATAAAAGCAAGTTATAAATAATCAAAAACAAAAGCTTGTAAAGTAAAACTGGGAAATAGGATTATAAGCATAAAGTAAAAAGTAATGGTGCCTTGCTCTTGTGGAGCTTTGCACTTGGGTAGTCTTGCAAGAATATTTGCTGGCCATAATATGGTTTGCAAGGATGTTAGCTTGCCTTGAGTGGTGTACTGATCAAAGTGGTCTTCTTCTCCTTCTTCTTGGTAGAAAACCTCCTCCTCTTGATAGTCCCCGGTACTAGCGTCTAAAATACGAATACGAGGATACAATCACCAAACAATTCATTGGCTATTCCAAACATCACATATATTCACACAAACTATTCTATTCACACTATTAATACAATTTGGTGCCCTTGGTGGTATTGCTTTGAGGAAGAATAATTTCCTCTCATTTTATATGTAAAAGATAGTTTCCATATAGTTCTCGAGGAATAATTTCCTCTCATTGAATCTTCTTTAAGATTTAATTTCTCAAATCATCACACATGAATTTATGTTGACCTAAGTCAACCATTCATCATCATCATTTGAGAAAATGATTTAAATGAGGTAGGGATACCTCATACCATTTAATAAGGCCTATTATGATTTAAAATCTCCAAGTATTTCATGTGAGAGTATTTGACCAGGGGTTCAAACTTCATATGAAAATACTTGGGACAAGATTTAAATGAAGTGAAACACTTCATATAATTTACACAAGTAAACTAGCATCACTCATAACCATTAAGTGGGTAAAGGTGTTGTTTTCTTATTTAGGAAAAATAATTTCCTCTCATACTAATCTTGAATGTTACTTTTAATTATTCAGAGATATAACTTCCTCTCATTATCTTATTACGATTTAATTTCCCTTATGAATAAGATATGACCTAGGTTGACCAAAGTCAACCTCTTCATACTTATCATTGGAGAAAAGATTTAAATGAGGTTCCATACCTCATGCAATTTAATTCCTATTAATAACCTCAAGTGAGCCTATATGAGACCAAACAAAAGGGCCATCACATTACTTTAGGCCACTTGGTAAGTTGATTTAAATGAGGTGTTACCCTCATAGGTTTAAATCCTAAATTTGAACATACTTTGAATGAGGTGGTGCACCTCATGCCTTTTAATAACACATAATAAAGATTTAATATCATCAACTAATTCAATATGAGATTTAACAAACCAGGGTATCTACCTCAAATTGAATTAGTTGAGACAAGATTTAAATGAGAGGGAAACTCTCATACAATTTAAATACCATTTTGGAAAAAGTTTAAATGAGCTAGAAATGGCCAGATAGCCATTATTTGAATCTAGCCCAAGATCATATGAAACAACTATAGTATTTTATTACATAATAAATTAGACAACATCAAATGTGATTTTTGAGAGGTGGAACCACCTCAAAATAGTTTATGGTTGATTTTTAATAATTAATCTTAGGCAGAAAAGTACCTGCCTTGTTTATTTTCTCACTTTAATTCTATAACAGATCTAGGTTTGAATCCAGTGGCATTGGATAGAGTTTTTGCTGAGCTTTCCAAATATATAAAATTTGTTGAAATTGGCTCAGTAGATTTGGATCTATTAAAATTTGAAGCTAGCATCAGATTGCAAAATAAATGAAAAAGAATTAAACTCTTTTGAATTCAAACGGGGCGGGAAGCTAAGTGGGCCGGCCCAGCTAAGCTGGCGATGCGGGCGGGCCGCCTGACAGTGGGCTCCACTGTCAGTGCCACTTAACCAGCCGAATCGGTACGATCAACCTGGCCCGCCCGATTAGAAACAGATCGGACGGTCCACGGCCTTCGTCGATGGCGACGAGAGGCGCGGCCACTGGCGGCGACGGTGGGGGGTCGGAGGCTCACCGGCGGCGCGGAGAGGGTCGGCGAGGCGCGGAGACGAAGTTGTCGAGGAAGGGGAGTCGAAAGAGGGTCGCAGCAGCTCCGGGGGTGCTCGGGATCGTCGGCGGCGTCGAGCTACTGCAGCGGCGGGCTCCGGCCAAATTCCGGCGAAGGAGGAGTGAATCGGAGAGGGGAAGAGGGATTGGCGAGCCAGAGGAGTGAGGGAGGCGAATGGTGTGGATTTGGAGGTTGGATCGTGCTCCTTTTATAGGGGCGAGGCAAGGCCGAGGCGGAGCGGGCAAGTCGTCGACGAGCTCGTCGGTCCAGGGTGACGAAGGGGCGATGGGCGCGGGTGGGCGACGTCAGGCGATGCTGACGCGCGATTGTGGCGAACAGGGAAGGAGGGTCGCGTCGACGCGCGAGGCTACCGTGGCGGAGGTCGTCGACGATGGCGTCGTCCACAGGGCGTGCGAGGGCCGTGGGCGTGTCCACTGCGTTGCTGACGTCGAGAGGAAGCTGCGGTGAAAGGAGAGGTCAGGGGAGGCTGAGTCGACGGGGCGAGCGGTGTCCTGGCGCGCTCCGGGACGTCATCGTGCGTGTCCTGGCGCGCATGGGCGTCTCTGGGCGCGTCGGTTCACGTCCGTTTCTGGTCGGTGGCGACGTCAACTTGGTCAAGGGCTTGCAGGGGCAGCTTCAGGAGGGTCAAGGGGAGTCGATTGACAAGGTGAGAGGGGATGGATGTGAGAGTAGAGTGGGAGAGCATGGGGGGTGACATGAGGCCGGCATGGGGGCGTTCTGGTCAAAACTGGTCCAAAGCAAGTGGTGGCAAGGCTTGGCAGGGATGCAGAGGGGTGAGGGTGCAGGGCAGCAGGGGGGCCAGGGTTGGACCAAGTCCAACCAGAAAATCAGTATGGGCTCAAGTTTGGTTGGTGCACACAAGGTGTTTGTGAATATGGCCGAAAGAGAAAAGTTTTCAAAATTTGAAAATTCCCTTGGTGGATCTCAATCATATATTCATAGAAGTGGAATGGTGGTGGTGGTGGTCAATTTGGTGAGGAATTGCAAAATGGCAAAAGTGAGATGATCTTCTCTTTATTTCAAAGTCTCCACTTGGCAACACTATACTGGTCAACCTGGTCAACAAGAGGTGTGGTGGTCAACATGAAAGTTGTTGACCTTGACATGGTCTTGGATGACATGGAGAGAGTTGACTAAGTTTGGTTGAGGAATCAGAAGATAAAAGGGTGCAAAGTGGTGAAGATAAAATAAAAGTGACATATGACCATTATCATATGTGAGATGGTTTTGAGATTTCCTTTGATTGGATTCTTGTTTCTTTGATGCAATTGTGTTTGTTTAACATATATAAGAGTTTTACAAGCAAGAGATCAAGCAAAGGTGGCCTTGGTTGAAGATTTGCAAATTTGGCTCTATGTGTAATTGAGTGAAAATGGGATTTTCTCACCAATTGATTTCTCTCCATTTGTTTTGACTTTGGTTGACTCTAATGTGATTCTTATTAGTTTAGAAACATTTCCAAACCATTGAATCCATTCAAAAAGGTCTTGATCCAAGATTTGCAAAATTGGCCATAACACATAAGAGGTGATGTGTTAAGTTTTATTATTTTTGAAAAGGGTTCACCTTGCTTCACTTGGACATGGGTTAGGGTCAATTTGGTGTTATATTAGGTTTGGAGAAGGTTTCACACCATTTGGTCAAGGTAGAAAAGCATAGGTCAAGATTTGGTGAAAAGGGCTATGGTTCTCATATGCCTCTATGCATATGTTGTATTGATTTTTGATTTGGGTGTTCTTGGCCCATTTGATGTTGTTGAGTGTTGAAAGGGTATGTGTTTCAACCATTCACAACAAGTCTAGGGTCAAGAATCTTAAATTCACAAATTTGTATTTTACTCTTATTTGCCTCTATGGAAAATTTTAGTTTCTTTTTATTTTCTTTGGAAAACACTTGGAATTGGTTGGATAGGTACTAGGTAAGGTGTAAGAGGGTTTTCCAAACCTCTAAGCAAGTAGAAAGGCTTAGGGTAAAATTTTATAAAAATAGCCATAGGCACCTATGCCTTTTTCTTATTTAATTTCTTTTTATTTCATTTTAGCTAGGGTGGTGAAAAGAGGGGTGAGGTTTAGGGTTTTAGTGGGGTTCACAAAGGTTCACCACCATTTAGCATAATTAATAAAGGTAGGGTTCAAGAATTACCTATTGGGGGTTATATGTTCCCATAGGTCTTTTATTTTATTTTGGGTTTCTCAAAATAGATCCAAAGGATTTTTGGAGAAGGTTAAGGTTTAAGGTTTTTCTTATTTGATTTCTTTCTCCTTTATTTTATTGGGTTGGTGACCTTCACTTGATCACTTTAGGGTTTTAGGGTTTAACACATAAGCATAAAAACACTCATCATGGCAAAACACAAGATTTGAACAAGATCTATTTGTATCAATCTTATTTTAATAAAAGTTTTTGTTGGTTCCAAAATTTGGAACTAGGGAAATTCATTTGTTTTGTTTTGAAATTTTTGGGTTGTTACAAATGTTTTTCAATAGAAGAGTAAATTGAATCTTCACTATAGTAGGAGAGACAGACACCCGCAAAGCCTCTTATGCAATACAAGTTGCATGTCGAACGAGGAACAAGTCTCATGAACGCGGTCATGTAAAGTTAGTCCGAGCCGCTTCATCCCACTATGCCACAAAGATGCAAAGTACTCAAACTAAAGATAACAAAAGCATCAACGCCCACAAACCATTGTGTTCTACTCGTGCAACCATCTATGCATAGACACGGCTCTGATACCACTGTAGGATAACGTTGCATAGAAAACAAAAATTTTCCTACCGCGAACACGCAATCCAAGCCAAGATGCAATCTAGAAGATGGGAGCAACGAGGGGATGATCAAGACTAACCCTTGAAGAGATTCCAAAGCCTATAAGAGTAGGCTCTTATTGCTGCGGTAGACGATCACTTGCCGCTTGCAAAAGCGCGTAGAAGATCTTGATCACGATCGGTTCCGGCGCCACGAACGGGCAGCACCTCCGTACTCGGTCACACGTTCGGTTGTTGATGAAGACGACGTCCACCTCCCCGTTCCAGCGGGCAGCGGAAGTAGTAGCTCCTCTTGAATCCGACAGCACGACGGCGTGGTGTCGGTGGTGGTGGAGAAATCCGGCGGAGCTTCGCTTAAGCGTGCGGGATGTGGTGGAGGAGAGAGACCGCTAGGGTTTGGGGAGAGAGGGGGTTGGGCGCCGGCCCTCTAAGGGGTGCGGCCAAGGCTGAGGCTTGAAGTGGTCAGCCCCCTCTCTATGCCCCTCATTATATAGGTGGAAGCCCCAAGAGTTCTAGTCCAAGTCTTCGAATAAGACCCCAACACTAAAACCTCCCAAAAGTGGGAAACCTACTCAAGGGGGAGTCCTACTCAAGGTGGGACTCCCACCTTTCCTTGAGGTGGGGCTGGCCGGCCACCCTAGGGGAGTCCACCTTGGACTCCTCCCCTTTAGGGTTGGCTGGTCATGCAAGTGGAATCTCTTTGGGACTCCACTTTCCAAAGTGCCATTCTTCCGGACTTTTCTAGAACCTTCTAGAACCTGCCATAAATGCACCGGATCATTTCCAAACTTGGAATATGACTTCCTATATATGAATCTTATTCTCCGGACCATTCCGGAACTCCTCGTGATGTCCGGGATCTCATCCGGGACTCCGAACAAATATTCGAACTCCATTCCATATTCAAGTTCTACCATTTCAACATCCAACTTTAAGTGTGTCACCCTACGGTTCGTGAACTATGCGGACATGGTTGAGTACTCACTCCGACCAATAACCAATAGCGGGATCTGGAGATCCATAATGGCTCCCACATATTCAACGATGACTTTAGTGATCGAATGAACCATTCACATACGATACCAATTCCCTTTGTCACGCGATATTTTACTTGTCCGAGGTTTGATCATCGGTATCACTCTATACCTTGTTCAACCTCGTCTCCTGACAAGTACTCTTTACTCGTACCGTGGTATGTGGTCTCTTATGAACTTATTCATATGCTTGCAAGACATTAGACGACATTCCACCGAGAGGGCCCAGAGTATATCTATCCGTCATCGGGATGGACAAATCCCACCTGTTGATCCATATGCCTCAACTCATACTTTCCGGATACTTAATCCCACCTTTATAGCCACCCATTTACGCAGTGGTGTTTGGTGTAATCAAAGTACCTTTCCGGTATAAGTGATTTACATGATCTCATGGTCATAAGGACTAGGTAACTATGTATCGAAAGCTTATAGCAAATAACTTAATGACGAGATCTTATGCTACGCTTAATTGGGTGTGTCCATTACATCATTCATATAATGATATAACCTTGTTATTAATAACATCCAATGTTCATGATTATGAAACTAATCATCTATTAATCAACAAGCTAGTTTAAGAGGCATACTAGGGACTTCTTGTTTGTCTACATATCACACATGTACTAATGTTTCGGTTAATACAATTATAGCATGATATATAAACATTTATCATAAACATAAAGATATAAATAATAACCACTTTATTATTGCCTCTAGGGCATATCTCCTTCATCGTGTGGTTAGCGTTGTCCTGGTGATGGAGCGCAAGGAGGCTGGCAAGGAAGCCGGCAAGGAGCAGTCGGTCCAGCGCCCAGTCTACTACCTCAGCGAGGTGCTGTCCCAGTCGAAGCAAAACTACCCCCACTACCAGAAGGTCACCTACGGCGTATACATGGCGGCCAAGAAGCTCAAGCACTACTTCCAGGAGCACCCCATCAAGGTGGTGGCCACAGCACCCTTGGCGGAAATCATTGGCAGCAAGGACGCCAATGGCCGGGTTGCCAAGTGGGCCCTGGAGCTAGCCGCCCACACCATCATCTACGAGCCGCGCACGGCCATCAAGTCGCAGATCCTCGCGGACTTCTTCGTCGACTGGGCCGAGATGCAATACCTGCCGCCTGTGCCTGACTCCACACACTGGAAGCTGCACTTCGACGGCTCGAAGATGCGAAACGGCTTGGGAGCTGGCATCGTCGTCACCCTCCAAAGGTAGACCGGCTGGACTACGTCCTGCAGATCCACTTCGCCGCATCCAACAATGTGGCGGAGTACGAAGCGCTCATCCATGGGCTGAAGCTGGCCAGGGAGATAGGCGTACGTCGCATCCTCTGCTTTGGCGACTCCGACTTGGTCATACAGCAAGCATCTGGCGACTGGGACGCGAAGGACGCCAACATGGCCTCATACCGCTTCCACGTCCAGCAGCTATCCGGCTTCTTCGATGGCTGCGAATTCCATCATGTGCCACGAGCAAACAACGAGGCGGCTGACGCCCTGTCCAAGATAGGCTCAACCCGGCAAGCAATTCCGCCGGGGGTTGCCTTGGCGCATCTGCAGAAGCCGTCCATCATACCGTCACCGGACTCGGATTCCATATTCGTGCCGGCTGACCCGGGGGCTTCTCAGCCAAACCCGGGGGCTTCATCGCCCAAGTCGGGGCTTATCAGCCAAACCCGCCGGCTCCACAGCCGAACCCGGGGCTTCTCAGTCCAACCCGGGGGCTCAGCCAAACTCGGGGCTTCTGCCAAACCCGGCGACCATGCAAGAATCCGAAGATGGAGGCCCTGGTGGTCAGCGTGTTTGAAATAAAATGCGTACCATCATGGGCACAAGAATTCCTCTCCTACCTCACCGATGGTGTGCTGCCCAATGACAGGGTTCAAGCCAGGCAGATTGAGAGAAGGGCCAAGGCCTACACCATCATCAACCACCAGCTGTACAAACGCAGCGTAAGTGGGGTGTTCCAGCGGTGCGTCGAGCCGGCTGAAGGGATTGAACTCCTACGGGAAATCCACCAGGGAGAGTGCGGCCACCACGCCTCCTCCAGAGCCATAGTGGCCAAAGCCTTCCGGCACGGTTTTTACTGGCCGACTGCGCTCAGAGACGCAGAAGACTGGTGAAGAAGTGCAACGGCTGCCAGCGCTTCGCAAAGCAAAGGCAAACGCCGGCTTCCGCCTTGAAAACCATCCCCATCACTTGGCCATTTGCCGTGTTGGATATGGTGGGCCCATTCAGAACCGCGCGAGGCGGCATGACACACCTCTTGGTGATGATTGACAAATTCACCAAGTGGATCGAAGGCAAGCCGATCAAGAAGCTGGATGGCTCCACAGCCGTCACATTCCTCAAGGAAATAATTGTGAGATACGGCTACCCCCATAGCATCATCACCGACAATGGCAGCAACTTCGCCGAAGGCATCTTCAAACGCTACTGCGGGGAGATGGGGATCCGAATGGACCTATCATCCGTGGCACACCCGGAGACCAACGGCCAAGTGGAGAAGGCAAACGGCTTAATCCTAGCCGGCATCCGGCCCCGGCTGGTGGAGCCGCTCGAGCGAGCAGCCGGCTGCTGGATTGAAGAGCTGCCCAGCGTACTGTGGAGCCTGCGCACAACGCCAAACCGCTCAGTCGGCTACACACCCTTCTTCCTCGTATACGAAGCCGAAGCCGTCCTGCCGACTGACATCGAGCACGACGCGCCAAGGATCAAGCTATACACAGAAGCTGAAGCCAGAGAAGCTCGTGAAGATGGAGTCGACCTGGTCGAAGAGGTCCGGCTGATGGCCGAATCCAGGTCTACCATATACCAGCAGAGCCTCCGCCGCTATCACAGCCGGAAGGTCCAGTCCTTAGCATTCCGAGAAGGAGACCTAGTGCTCCGGCTGATCCAACGGACAGCCGGACAGCATAAACTGTCATCCCCATGGGAGGGTCCCTTCATCGTGAGCAAGGCAGTAGGCAATGATTCCTACTATCTCATAGATGCCCAAGAGGCTAAGAAAAACAAGGCGAACAAAACCGACGAGGAGACAAAACGTCCCTGGAATGTCAGGTTGCTTCGACCATTTTACACTTGAGAGCAGGAATGTATGTATCCCTTGTACTCCCTTTTGTAAGCTATGAAAAAGCAAGCGCCAAGAGCGCCGATTTCGACAAGTTTTTCGCGTACTCTATTGTTTTCGCCGATTGGCTAACACCCTCTCACGCGGCCGGCTTAGTAACGTGATCCGGTTTCCGACAGCCGACTTCCGACCAGCTACAGACCGCAACCCGGCTGTCCGGCTGGCGGGAGTAAGTGCCTAGGGAGCCGGCACGCGAAAGGCGGCTAAGGGAAAGAGTGAAGGCGAATCGATTGTTGCACAACTCTTCATAAAAGTGCCGGATTGCCGAATTCGGCTCGTTCGACTGAAATACTGTCGGCCTCACCCAGCGGCCCGCTCTTGATCCGGCGACGGACCGCAAGTCGGACGTACGATCGGCAAGGGCAAAGCCAAAGAGTGGGGCGGATGGGAAAAAGCGAACAAGTTGAAAGAAAGCAAGCCGGCACACACATGATTAATAAACACATTAAAGTGTGCCCTAATAAAAGGATAATTATATTGTCATTACATATGCACCCGGCATCCCGGGGATTTAAAGAATTGTCTTGGCAAAAGCAACATCTTAGACAGATACATTTAAGCACCGGCTGGATCAGGACCAGCCGGAGGAGCATCAGTGGAGCTGGCTGCCGGTCCGCCTCAGGCGTGTCCTCCGCATCATCTTCCGCCTCCTCCTCCTCGTCGTCAGACGGTGGATTCGGATCCTCGACGAAGAGGCCCTTATCGACGAAGTCGGCAATGGCGCAGGCACGGGCAAGCCGAGCGGTTTTGGTCTCCGCCGGAAGCCTGTCCTCCACGTCGGCTCGCCGATTCTCCAGCTGTTCGAGGCTGACCTCGTCATACCACGAGAGGACGAAGGAGAGCGCCATGTCGGCCCCAGCGCGCGCAGCGGACTCCCTCCAGTCGAGGAAGCGGTCAGGCGCCTTCTCTAGCCAGGTGATGAGGTTGGAGAGGTCCTGCGGCAGCGCCTCCGGCCGAGCCGGATCAGCTCCTCCGCCGCCTTCCGGAGCTCCCAGCCGAGCTTCGTGATGGGCCCTACGCGGGCGGCCATGGCCGCCAGGTAGTCGTCCATGGAGAAGTAGTCCCCGCTCTGCTCACCAGTGGCCTGCCGGCGTGCATCCCGCGCCTCGCCGACTGCCTTCAGCGCCGCATCCTGCGCCTCAGGGAAGGCCGCTGCAAAGAAGAAGCACGTCAGAGGTCTGTCGAAGCCGGAAACAGGCAGAAAAATGCAAATTT
This sequence comes from Lolium multiflorum, assembly GCA_030979885.1. Taxonomy (NCBI): domain Eukaryota; kingdom Viridiplantae; phylum Streptophyta; class Magnoliopsida; order Poales; family Poaceae; genus Lolium; species Lolium multiflorum. The sequence continues at coordinate 16,666,816 of CM061753.1, forward strand.
TCGAAGTCCTAAAGTAAGCCTGGTGGCAGCCGGCATGAACCGACTGCCCCCGGCCTGAAGATGGAGATTCCGAAGCTCTAAAGTAAGCCTGGCGGCAGCCGACATGGACCGACTGCCCCCAACCTGAAGATGGAGATTCCGAAGCCCTAAAGTAGCCTGGCGGCAGCCGACAAGAACCGACCGCCCCCACCTAAAGATGGAGATTTCGGTTAAAGAGGAAAAGCCGCGCAGCGGCATGAACCAGCTGCCCCAGCCTGAAGATGGAGATATTGAAAAATCAAAGTTTCTGCTGCCGCTACCAACCTAAGCCGGCACGACGCCGAAAGCCGGCAAAAGGAAAGAGGAAAATACAAGGACTCACCCGCCAAGCCGCGGTCGAGCCGGCTAATCTCATCCACCCACCGCTTGGCGGCGGCCGACAGCTCTTCGGACTTAGCGGTCACCTCTTGGCGAAGCGCAAGCCGCTGCCACCTCCTCCAGCCGCTTGCTCAGGCTCCACCTTCTCCTCCTCAGCCTTTTGAGGGCGGCAAGCTCCTTGAGGTGGTTAGCCCTGCAGGCGCAGCCGCGTCAGCTCCCCTCAGCCACCTTTAGCTTGGCGGCAGCAGCTCGGCCCGCTTCCTCGCTCTCGGCGCATTGGGCGCGGGCGGCCCGAAGATCCGACTCCAATTGCGGGACCCGGGCGGCCTCAGCTGCAAGTCGGCAAAGAGAAGTCGTCAGCCGAGTGGAATCAAAGAAAAAAGAAGTCAAGTCAAAAGGAAGAAAACCCCACCCTTGGTAGCCTCCAGCTCACGAGCCAAGCCGGCCCGCTCGATCTTGGCCTTGTGGTAGCGGGTCACGAGCTGGTTGTACAAGACGGTACGCCGCTTCGTAACCGCCTGAGAGAAACAAAGTCAGGTGTCTAGGAGAAACCTGGATCGGCTCCAAGCAGCCGGCCCATGCCTCGGAGGGCTACCAGGATAACAACAAAATTGCAAAAATGAGATAAAACACTCACCTTGTCAGCCTCCTCCAACTTCGCCAGGTTGGTTAGGTCTCGGCAGCCCTGGCCCTGAGCTTGGCCGGAAGCCGGAGAAGAACATCTTCATGGGCGCCACGCCTGGATCGCCCTCCCGGCTGGTCACCTCACAGCATCCGCGCGGTGCCACGCCTTTTCCATGGTGCCAGCCGAGCCGGCTGGAGTCGGAGGCGGACGCCACGTTCAGTCGGCGCCCTTGGCCATGTGGAGGCCTCCGTCGGCTCGACGGACCCTCCATCCTCACCAACGCCCGAGCCGGCGTCCTCGTGCGCACCGGCTCGTCCCGGCCGGCTCCTCCCTCGACGGCTCCGAAGATGGAGGCGGCACGGTCGGGCAGTCGGCCCGATGGGAGCCGTCGCCTCCGGCGCCCGAGGTGCTCCTTCGGGCTATCTTCTCCGGCACCACGATGCGGGCGCAGCGCCGCCGACTCCGTCGCAGCGGCGCAGCCGCCAGCTCGGCTCCGGTCGTGGCGGCGCAGCCCCGCCGCTCCCGCTCCGGTCGAAGGCGGCATACCCTCGCGCCCGCCACCGACTCCACAAACCGAGCGCGGCGCGGAAACATATCTTCCGGGTAGGCCGGCGACCACTCACCCTGGGCGCGCGCCGAGCACCGGGGAGGAGGTGCAGCCGAAGAAGATGCCCCGCGAAGCGGCGTAGCCGCAGCGGCACGACAACGACGGGTGGCGGCGCGCACGCGTCGAAGCGTCGTCGGCTCCCTCTGCCGCCGGCGGCGGCGGATGCGGGTAGCCCGAGCCGCCGCCCTGGGTGAACTTTATCGGGGCCCTAGTCGGACAAGCAAGAGAAAATAAGTATAAAAAGAAAGGAAAGAAAAGGAATCAAACAATGAAGAAAAGGGACTTACCCGGCCGCTCCGGAACCTTCTTAGGCGCCAGCCGGCGCTGCTTCTTGGACCTCGCCTCCACCGCAGCCGTGGACCCGCCGATGGCCCGCTTCTTCCCCTTGGGCGCAGAGGTCGCTGAGGCGGCAGGCGGCCTCACGCGTAGGGGCACCGCAGGGATCGGCCCCGTACCGGACATCGCCGGCTCCTCCTGCTCCTCCTGATGCTCCGGCGAGGGCGGCAGGTTGTGCTCCCCCTGGCCGCCTTTGTCGGACACCTCCGGCAGCTCGTCGTCGCCGGCTTGGTCGCCGGCTTGGTCAGCCGGATCAACATGATCCGGCGTCCAGACCTTCTGCGCCAGGTCGCCGTCCTCGATGCCCTGGCGGTCGAAAAGCTGAAAACAAAACAAAGGCAGTAAGTAACAAGTCGGCCACGCAGCTGCAAGCCGAAAGTCGGCCAAAACACAAACTTACCAACTCAGGCGGCGACGCCCGGTTGTAAGGCGGCAGCCCCCAGTCCCAGTTCTCCGGCATGTTGGCCTTGGTGATGTTGTTCACCCGGCGGGCGACCTGGGCCTTGGTGAGCTCCACCTTCGACATCCAGGTCGGATCAAGCCGGCCAGACATGTGCCCGATCTTGTGGACACGCATCCGGAGCGGCAGCACCCAGCGCTCAGCGTAGGTGCAGAGGAGATCCTCGGCGCTCAGCCGGCCCCCTGTGACACACGCTCCCAAGAAGTCCCACAGAAGATTTACCTCCGCGTTCGGGTCCGTCGTCCCGCGTTGTGGCCCCGTTGATCCGGCCGATCGGGCGGGCCGGGTTGTACTCCGGCAGGTTGAGCGGTCGAAGGCCGGTTGTCGTTCCGCACGAGAAGAACGACATCTGCACCCTTCACCGAGTCCACCGTCGGGATTCTCGGGGAAGGGCGTGCCCGGGCGGGAGTAGATCGAGGCGCGCGCCGCAGGCCCGCAGGTGGCCGCTGTCCGCGCGCTTGATGTAAACAGCCGGCTCCAAACTCGACATCCGGCCACAAGCCGGCGTAGCCCTCAATGAAGGCCACGTAGCAGCTGAGGAGGACGCAGGCGTTGGCCGGCAGGTGATGAGGCTGCAAGCCGAAGAAGTCCAGGAACCGGCGGAAGAAGTGTGAAGCCGGCAGGCCCAACCCTCGGTCGAAGTGCGCTCCGAAGACCACACGCTCGCCGGGGTTAGGCCTGGGGTCCATCTCGACGCCAGGCGCCCTCGTGATCACCTCCGCCGGAATCCGGCGGAGGCGCACAAGCCGCTCGATGTCATCCTCCCGCATGTAAGAGCCCCTCCAAGAACCGCTTGGTTGGGCCATCGACGAGGAAGAAGAAGAAGAAGACCAAGAGAGACGAAACGGCGAGGAAGAACCACGAGACGGCGGCGATGGCGGCGGCGGAGAGCGTACCGTGGAAACGCGGGTTAACAGCCTCGGCGACCACTCTCTGTTCCTCGGACTCAATTACCCGATCATTGCCAACCTGAAGAAGCGTGAATCCAAAGCTCCTGATGGCACATTGGTTCCATTCATGAGGAAAAACTGCGTCTACACAGCATACCGGAAGATTCTTCATAATCAATACCCTAAAATTTTGCGATGCAACCTCCAGCCAAATGAAGCTGAGACTGTGGGAGTTATCAGCCTTCCCAGAGATGGTTGGGATAATGTCCGACAAGCGACTATGTGGTTTAAGCCTACTTTAAACATTGCCCGTTCGGTGTTACCTTTAAAAAAACACTGACACACTTTTTTATTATGCTTGAAGTGTTGAGAAGTAGTACACTGTTTTTAGTATGTACTAGTTTGAATCAGTTTATTTGAACACTGCCCTGCTTTTGTATTTTGTGTTGCCTTCATATTATAACCCATGCATGGCTGTTTTAGGATTGACTTTATTTTAGCACTATAATTACAATGTGTGTACGTCCTTTATAATATAGCCACCTCTTGTTGATCATACTCATGAGAGGACCATTCCTTTTTTTTGCCGCTAAAGGGTAAAGTACATCCCTGGGGGCAGTGATTCTTGCTGCAGGCCACTAAACATGCATCAACTACGAGCAAGGAAGTAGATGTGCGACCTAGGTGACTGTGCGGACCCCACATGTGAACCAAAGAAAAAAACATGTCAATACGGAACTGATGTACATACGACAACTCCTATATGATATGTGTATGTACGATTGAGCATCTGGAGGTGTGCTGCCACCTGCTTCCTCACACGAAGGGTTGGATCTTGTGTTTCGTACACGGATCGGACTGAAATTGTCGTGTGCATAGCAAGGTTCATGTCAATAAGGCTGAGTTTGGCATCTAAGTCTAGGCAACAAATACTTTTGGGTTCCAACGGCCATCTACAAGGTATTTGCTATTGGCCTACTTGCTCCGGCTGTCGAAGCCCAATAACTACAAATGGGCCTTTCTGCTCATGCAATGTTGGCCCTTTTCTAAAGAACCACAGATCCTATGATTGGCAAAAAAAAAAACACGGAGATTCTACATAAAAGTTGTTTGTATTTATTTTGAATCATTGGGTTGCAATTTTTGAAACTGCTCATGGCCAATATGAAAATCCTTGATCGCTCCATACCCACATGGATCACGGTATTTTCAAAAATTCATAAAGTGGATTTGAAATTTAAAACATATCCTAATAATTCCATGATTTATTCTATTAACTTGCAAGATCTTGGAGCGAAAGAGCTTGTATTAGTCTGCAAAATAATACAGATAAACCTGTCATTAACAAGAAATGAAGGTTTATCGTCCAAAGAGGATGCCATGTGGGACCCATGAGCCAGCAGCGTCCTCAAAATTTCAAATGCGGTAGGATATCCAAAAAAAGCAAGTATCCCGAAAATAGGGGTAAAAAATAAATCATAGAAAGGAAACATTTATAATCAGAGAGGCTGACATGTGGGACAGATCTGCCAGCATCCCCATCATTTCAAAGTCGGCGAGGATCAAAAGAAAAAAAGGCAAATAGCCAGAAATTAGGGGTCAACAGTAAATCCAACAAAGGAAACTTTTATTCTTCATAGAAGATGACATGTGGGACCGATTTTGCGTCGTCCTCATCGTTTCAAAGGCCGCAGGGGATCAAAAGAAAAAGGAAAATAGCGAGAAATTAGGGGTAAAAAATAAATCCAACAAAGGAAAGGTTTATTGTTCATAGAGGCTGACATGTGGGACCCATGAGCCAGCAGCCTCCTCAATTTCAAAGGCGGCATAGGATCGAAAGAGGCAAGTGACCAAAAATCAGGGGTAAAAAAATCCAAGAAAAGAAACTTTATTGTACATAGAGAATGACATGCGGGCCCCATGAGCCAGTTACTTACTCAACGTTACAGAGGAGGCATGAGATCGAAAGAAAAAGGAAAGTGACCAAATATCAGAACAAAAATAATCCAAGAAAAGAAACTTTTATTGTACATGGAGGATGACATATGGGTCCCATTTTGCAGCAGCGGTCTCAACGTTTCAAAGGCGGCATGAGATCGAAAGAAAAGGCAAGTGCCAAAACATCAGTAGCCAGAAAAATAATCCAAGAAAAGAAACTTTATTGTACATAAAGGATGACATGCGGGTCCCATTTTGCAGCAGCGGTCTCAACGTTTCCAAGGCGGGATCAAAAGAAAAAGGAAGTAGCCAGAAATCAGGGGTAAAAATAATTCCAAGAAAGGAAACATTTATTCTACATAGAGGATGCGGGACCCACGAGCCAGCAGCTTCCTCAACGTTTCAGAAGCGGCATGATACCGAAAGAAAAAGGCAAGTGACAAATATCAGGTCCCAAAAATAATCCAAGAAAAAACGTTTATTGTACATAGAGGATGACATGCGGGTCCCATTTTGTAGCAGCGTTCTCAACGTTTCAAAGTTGGCATGAGATCGAAAGAAAAAGGCAAGTGACAAATATCAGGAGCCAAAATTAATCCACGAAAGAAACTTTTATTGTGCATAGAGGATGACATGCGTGTCCCATTATGCAGCAGCGGTCTCGACGTTGCCAAGGCGGCATAGGACCAAAAGAAAAAATCCATGAAAAGAAACATTTATCGTTCTGAGAGGCTGACATGCGGGACATGAGGCAGCATCCTCAACGTTTCAAGGCGGCAGGGGATCAAAAGAAAAAAGAAGTAGCCAGAAATTAGGGGGTCAAAAATAAACTCCAAAAAAAGAAAGTTGATTGTACATAGAGGATGACATGCGGGTCCCATTTGTCAGCAGCTTACTCAACTTTTCCAAGGCAGCCGGGGATCAAAAGAAAAAAAGGAAATCGCCAAAAATAAACTTTTATAGTACCTAGAGGATGACATGCGGTTTCCATTTTGCAGCAGCGGTCCCAACGTTTCAAATGCGGCTTGAGATCAAAAGAAAAAGAAAGTAGCCAGAAATTAGGGGGTCAAAAAAACTCCAAGAAAAGAAAGTTGATTGTACATAGAGTATGACATGCGGGTCCTATGAGTCCGCAGCTTACTCAACATTTCCAAGGCAGCAGGGGATCAAAAGAAAAAGGAAATAGCCAAAAATCAGAGGGTGAAAAAAATCCAAGAAAAGTAATTTTTATTGTACATAGAGGATGACATGCGGGTCCCATTTTGCAGCAGCGGTCTCAGCGTTTCGAAGTCGGCATGAGATGGAAAGAAAAAGGTGACAAATATCAGGAGCCAAAAATAATCCAACAAAAGAAATTATTGTACATAGAGGATGACATGCGGGTCCCATTTAGCAAGACGTGCTCAACGTTTCCAAGGTGGCAGAGGAAAAAGGAAGTACAGAAATCAGGGGGTCAAAAAAATCCAAGAAAAGAAAGATTTCAATTGGGCTGGATCTGGCCTTCGAACTATCCTGCTGGACGCCTTTGGACTCGTACAATTTCAGCCCACTCCAAAACAGGAAAGTCCTATGCTTCGCAAAAACAAAAAACAAGGAGATTCAACATATAAGTTTGTTTATTTAAAAATAAAGATTTTTTTTCCGTTTGCAACAGCTCAGAGCGAAATACACTGTTTATTGTCCGCAAAATAATCAAGATATCACATGTTTCTTGTACGGGGAGGCTGACATCGGGACCCATGAGCCAGCAGCGTCGTCAAAGTTTTAAATAGGGGATCGAAAGAAAAAATAAATCAAAAATCAGTTGGTAAAAAAATCGAAGAAAAGAAACATTTATCGTTCTGAGAGGATGACATGCGGGACCCATGTGGCAGCAGCATCCTCAACGTTTCCAAGGCGGCACGGGATCCAAAAAAGGCAAAATAGCCAGAAATTAGGGGTCAAAATAGCTCCAAGAAAAGAAAGGTTTATCGTTCATAGAGGTGACATGTGGGACCCATTAGCCAGCAGAGTCCTCAACGTTCAAAGGCGGCAGGGGATCAAAAGAAAAGGAAGCAGAAATTAGGGGTAAAAAATAACTCCAACAAAGGAAATTTTTATTGTTTATAGAGGATGACATGCGGGACCCATGAGCCAGCAGCTTCCTCAACGTTTCCGAGGCGGCATGAGATCGAAAGAAAAAGGAAAGTGACCAAATATCAGGAGCAAAAAATAATCCAAGAAAGAAACTTTTATTGTACATAGAGGATGACATATGGGTCCCACTAATACAAGATCTTTCGCTCCAAGATCTTGCAAGTTGATTGTACAAAGAGGATGACATGCGGGCCCCATGTGTCAGCAGCTTACTCAACGTTCCAAGGCGGAGTGCATCAAAAGAAAAAGGAAATAGCCAAAAATCTGAGGGTGAAAAGTAAATCCAACAAAGGAAAGGTTTATTGTTCATAGAGGCTGACATTTGGGACCCATGAGCCAAGGCGTCCTCCCTCGAAGGCGGGGATCGAAAGAAAAAAGGCAAATAGCCAGAAATTAGGGGTAAAAAATAACTCCAAGAAAGGAAATGTTTATTGTTTATAGAGGCTGACATGTGGATCCCATGAGCCAGCAAAGTCTTCAACGTTTCAAAGGCGGCAGGGGATCAAAAGAAAAAGGAAGTGGCCAGAAATTAGGGGTAAAAATAACTCCAAGAAAGGAAACTTTTATTGTTCATAGAGGATGACATGCGGGACCCATGAGCCAGCAGCTTCCTCAACGTTTCAAAGGCGGCATGAGAACGAAAGAAAAAGGCAAGTGACCAAATATCAGGAGCCAAAAATAATCCAAGAAAAGAAACTTTATTTTACATAGAGGATGACATCCGGGTCCCATTTAGCAGCAGCGGTCTCAATGTTTCCAAGGCGGCACAGGACCAAAAGAAAATGAAGTAGCCAGAAATCAGGGGGTGAAAAAATCCAAGAAGAAAGATTTCAATTGGGCTGCATCTGGACATCTTGGCCTTCGAACTATCCTGCTTGGCCTTTTGACTCGTACAATTTCAGCCCACTCCAAAACAGGAAAGTTCCGAATTTTCTAAAAAAAAACAGGAAAGTCCTATGCTTCGCAAAAACAAAAAACAAGGAGATTCAACATATAAGTTTGTTTATGTAAAAATAAAGATTTAATTTATCCGTTTGCAATAGCTCAGAGCGCAATACACTGTTTATTGTCTGCAAAATAATCAAGATATCACATGTTTCTTGTACGGGGAGGCTGACATTGGGGACCCATGAGCCAGCAGCGTCGTCAACGTTTTAAAGGTGGCAGGGGATGGAAAGAAAAAATAAACCAAAAATATGTTGGTACAAAATCCAAGAAAAGAAACATTTCGTTCTAAGAGGATGACATGCGGGACCCATGAGGCAGCAGCATCCTCAGCGTTTATTGTTCATAGAGGCTGACATGTGGGACCCGTGAGCCAGCAGCGTCCTCAATGTTTTAAAGGCGGCAGGAGATCGAAAGAAAAAATTAGCCAAAAATCATTTGGTAAACAAAATCCAAGAAAAGAAACATTTACCATTCTGAGAGGATGACATGCGAGACCCATGAGGCAGCAGCATCCTCAACGATTCCCAAGGCGGCGGGGATCAAAGGGAAAAAGGAAAAATCCAGAAATTAATCAGGGGTTCAAAATAAATCCATCAAAGGAAACTTTTATTGTTCATAAAGGATGACATGTGGGACCGACCTGCCAACAGTCCTCATCGTTTCAAGGGGGCAGGAGATCAAAAGAAAAAGGCATATAGCCAGAAATTAGGGGTCAAAAATAACTCCAAGAAAGGAAACTTTTATTGTTCGTATAGGATGACATGCGGGACCCATGAGCCAGCAGCTTACTCAACGTTTCAAAGGTGGCATGAGATCGAAAGAAAAAGGCAAGTGACAAAATATCAGGAGCCAAAGATAATCCAAGAAAAAAACTTTATTGTACATAGAGGATGACATGCGGGTCCCAATTAGCAGCGGTCTCAACGTTTCAAATGCGGCTTGAGACCAAAAGAAAAAGAAAGTTGATTGTACATAGAGGATGACATGCGGGTCCCATGAGTCAGCAGCTTACTCAACGTTTCCAAGGCGGCGGGATCAAAAGAAAAAGGAAATAGCCAAAAATCAGAGGGTGAAAAAAAACCCAAGAAAATAAACTTTTATAGCACATAGAGGATGACATGCGGGTCCCATGAGCCAGCAGGGTCCTCAACGTTTCAAACGTGGCATGAGATCGAAAGAAAAAGGCAAGTGACCAAATATGAGGAGCCAAAAATAATTCAAGAAAAGAAACTTGATTGTACATAGAGGATGACATGCGGGTCCCATTTAGCAGCAGCGGTATCACCGTTTGAGAGGCTGCACGGATCGAAAGAAAAAGGCAAGTGACCAAATATGAGGTTCCAAAAAAATCCAAGAAAAGAAAATTTTATAGTACATAGAGGATGACATGCGGGTCCCATTTAGCAGCAGCGGTCTCACCGTTTGAGAGGCGCAGGGGATCGAAAGAAAAAGGTAAGTGACCAAATATGAGGTGCCAAAAAAATCCAAGAAAAGAAAGTTTTATAGTACATAGAGGATGACATGCGGGTCCCATTTAGCAGCAGCGGTATCACCGTTTGAGAGGCGGCAGGGGATCGAAAGAAAAAGGCAAGTGACCAAATTTGAGGTGCCAAAAAAACTCCAAGAAAAGAAAGTTGATTGCTCATAGAGGATGACATGCGGGTCCCAATTAGCAGCGGTCTCAACGTTTCCAAGGCGGCAAGGGATCAAAAGAAAAAGGAAGTAGCCAGAAATCAGGGGGTCAAAAAAAATTCAAGAATAGAAATAATTTTGGTTCATAGAGGATGACATGCGGGACCCATGATCCTGCATCGTAAACAGCTCAATCGGAGAGCGTTGAACGAGATGGCGCGATCGAGAAAAAAAACAATGCCAGAGAGGCTTCCATCTGGGCCCTACATCCCTCGGCGGTGCGGATTTGTGTTGACTCGGCCGGCGAACCCGAGAATTCGAGATGCACCATGTCCCGGGCCACCATACGCAACGTTTTGGCCGTTTTCGTCGGGCTAGGTGGCCTCAAAAATGAGAAAAAAAACGTTTTGACATGCACAACGGACAGACCCAAAATCGTCGGCCATGGTACACCAGCAACCACGGCGCGACTTCAACTTCGTCGGTCATGGCAACTTTTCTTGTAGTGTGCATTGTTATGCCTTCTTTATTTGTCAATTGCCCAACTGTAATTTGTTCACCCAACATCTGTTTATCTTATGGGAGAGACACCACTAGTGAACTGTGGACCCCGGTCCAATTCTTACATCTGAAATACAATCTACTGCAATACTTGTTCTTCGCAAACAAACATCATCTTCCACACAATACGTTTAATCCTTTGTTTACAGCAAGCCGGTGAGATTGACAACCTCACTGTTACGTTGGGGCAAAGTACTTTGATTGTGTTGTGCAGGTTCCACGTTGGCGCCGGAATCCCTGGTGTTGCGCCGCACTACACTCCGCCAACAACCTTCACGTGTTCCTTGACTCCTACTGGTTCGATAACCTTGGTTTCTTACTGAGGGAAAACTTGCTGCTGTACGCATCACACCTTCCTCTTGGGGTTCCCAACAGACGTGTGTCAACTACATGCCAGCAGGGCCCCACACGTGGTGGCGGCGCGGCCCAGGAGGGGGGGCGCGCCCCCCTACTGTGAGGACGCCCCGTGGCCCCTCCGACTCCGACTCTTCGCCTATTTAAGCCCTGGTGACCTAAAACATCGAGACGAATCGACGAAACTCCAGAAAGACTCCAGGGGCACCGCCACCATCGCGAAACTCCAATTCGGGGGACAGAATCTCTGTTCCGGCACCCTGCCGGGACGAGGAAGTGCCCCCGGAAGCCATCTCCATCAACGCCACCACCTCCATCATGCTCTGTGAGTAGTTCCCCCATCTAGCTGTAGCTAGTTGGTACTCTCTCCCCCATGTACTTCAATACAATGATCTCATGAGCTGCCTTACATGATTGAGATTCATCTGATGTAATCGGTGTTGTGTTTGTCGGGATCCGATGGATTGTTACATTATGATTAGTCTATCTATAAAGTTTATGAAGTTATTGTTGCTGCAATCTTGTTGTGTTTAATGCTTGTCACTAGGGCCTGAGTGGCATGATCTTAGATTTAACTCTATACTTATTGCTTAGATTGTATCTAAAAGTGGTTTGCACATGTCTATGTCCGGAACCCGAGGCCCCAGAGTGACAACAACTGGGATAACTGGAGGGGAAGGCCTAGATATGAGGATCACATGTTTTCACGGAGTGTTAATGCTTTGCTCCGGTGCTCTATTAAAAGGAGTAGCTTAATTTCCAGTAGATTCCCTAGAGGCCCGGCTGCCACCGGCTGGTAGGACAAAAGATGTTATGCAAGTTTCTCATTGCGAGCACGTATGACTATATATGGAAAACATGCCTACATGATTAATAATCTTGATGTTCTGTCTTAATGCTATTTCAATCCTATCAATTGCCCAACTGTAATTTGTTCACCCAACACTTGTTATTGGAGAGTTACCACTAGTGTAGATAGCTGGGAACCCCGGTCCATCTCTCATCATCATATACTCGGTCCTACATGTCATTGGAAGTAGTATCAACTATTTTCTGGTGCCATTGCTCTCATATTACTGCTACTGCTGCTGTGTTACTGTTACTACTGCTCTCATATTACTGCTGCTTTCACATCACCCTTGTTACTAGTGCTTTTCCAGGTGCAGCTGAATTGACAACTCAGTTGTTAAGGCTTATAAGTATTCTTTACCTCCCCTTGTGTCGAATCAATAAATTTGGGTTTTACTTCCCTCGAAGACTGTTGCGATCCCCTATACTTGTGGGTTATCAAGACTATTTTCTGGCGCCGTTGCCGGGGAGGCATAGCTCTACTCATAAGTTCACCTGGGGAGTACACTCCACCTCTCTCTCTGTTTTATTTTACTTTGTTTTGCTTAGTTTACTTTTGTCTAGTTTATTTGTGCTTAGTTTATTTCTGTCTAGTATTATTTTGCTTAGTTTACTTTTGTTTTTGTTTTGTTTTTCTTTTCTCATATACCCAAAAATCCATAAAAATTTGAAAAACCGAAAAATTAAAAACTGTTGCTATGGGAGAACCTACAACCTATTTGGAGCTTATTGCATCTATTATATACTAAAAGCAAAATGAGGGGTTTTAATAGAGCCATCACGTTAATCCACATCATCTAAATTAATTTTGATGGTTAGATCTATAATATATGGCTGCGATTTTATAAAATATTAGTAGTCATGTTAACATATTTGACACGATTTAGGTACCGCAACTTAGCTGGAACGTGATAGCAAAACAAGAAAAAAAAACTGCCTTACTATGTTTGTATAAAAACCAGCCAAGATTGATTTATATATGTACCGTGACTTGGCTGGACTGTAGCTGCAAGAAAAAAATTAGTTACCTCGGCCGGTTAGAGACAGGCAAAACTTCTTTTTACGTTCAAATTAGACTATCCTGCCTACATTGGATTGAGCGTAGTTGCTGTAAATAAAATGGAAAAGGATCTACACTGGCCCCCTAATTAAGGCTGGTGCCAATACATCACCCCACTATAGCCTCGCCACGTCAGCTCTCACCCCCACTCTCACCCCACTCTCACCCCATGGTGCCGGTGCACGGGCTATAGTGCCAGCTCTCACTTCTCTCTCCTCCCTACCGCCTCCCTACCGCCCCCACTAGCACCGCTATCGCCTCCCTCTCGCCCCGCTCTCGCCTCCAACGCGGGCTATAGGCGGGCGGTACCGCCCCCTACCGCCGGGCGCCAGCGCCACCGCCCGCCGCTAGCGTCTCGCCCCGCTGTCGCCCGCCTCTCACCCCAATTCGGGCGGTAGCGCCCGCCCTCCAGCCCGCGTTGGCACCAGCCTAAGCGATGAATGCTGCCTCCGATAAAAGCAACCGTGCATGTTCCTCAAAAAAAAAGATGTGCAACATAGCTATCTCGATAGATCATGATATGGTAGTTGTTTATAAAAAGAAAAAGGAAAAAAACCAAACTGGCTGACCGTGGTAGCACGACGTGAAAACTTAAGGCATGGAAATCAACCCAGTCGAGACCTTCCAAAACTAGCTAGCTACAGTGGAGGCATGGATGGATTGTGGGTAGTTGTAAAAAATAATTATAAAGTGTAAACTAATTAGTAGATACTTTCTCCGTTTTCATTTACCCTACCATCCTGAACATAGCTAAATATGAAATTTGTAAATTCTGGCAAAAAATGTAGCAAAAAATGTCAAATTTCATAATAGAATTTGAAAATAAATTCTATTATGATTGTAATAATAATGATTTTGTATTTTTGATGTTGATTATATATATATATATATATTTGGTTAAACTTTATGCAGTTTAATTTTGACTAAACCCAAAAGATAGGGTAATTTTGAATGCATGAAGTAGAGGTAGTGCTCCAAAAAGCCGCTCCCGTCAGTTTACCACTTCTATCATTTCCAGCAACGGTAAAAATCAGCCAGCGGCGTCGTTACAAGCATGTTGGCGAGCAATTGTGAACACTGCCATAGTAATTTGAAGAGATACATGATTGGATATAAAATGTGTAACTAGGATCTAGCTAACGAGATTAGTTCATAGTCATATATATAAAAAAATAGTTATATAAATGTATAGTTCCGTATGACACATACATGACTAAGTATTGAAAATCAATGTGAACTATTGGGTATATCTTCACTATAATAAACCACGACGAATTGATATTAGTAGCATGAATGGCATCTTGCGAGAATCAATTACTTAGACATAAACATATATATTTTATTTTGTCTAAATAGATGTAAAATTAACATGTATAATTTATGTTTTGACCTCACAATAGAGTAACATCAAACAAAAACTACATTCAATAATTTTTACTTATTGATCAAAATAACTGACATAATTTTTTATTTTTCCTGATCAGAAAAATATATGAAGAAGAAAGGAGGTAGAAATTTTTCGGGATTTATGGTTAAAGTATCATATACAAAATACATGTGTGGTCATCCATACATTTGTTTACAATGTAACATTAATCATTCGCCTAAATTAAAAATGACTAAATGATATTTTGCACATAAATGATATTTTATCGAGCAAAATATTTATGTTGGCTTGAACCGTGTAAATTATGATCACATAACACTCCAAGTTTCTATATAACGATAAAAGTTATTATATATACTTTCTAGATGATGACCTCGCATTTGCGAGGGCCACTGTGCTAGTTATATAATAATTATAGAGAATCAAGAACGGGAAAAGTTATGAGTGCTGTGATAGAAAAACTGAATACAATTGCTAAAATCTTGCTTAAACGCCATGATATAAACTGTTGCTCTAAACAGGATACTAAACATCTTAAATTTCAATGTGGCTTTAGTGAGGAAATTTTAATTAAGAACTATAATTGGAATAGCTATATTCATCTTGGGTTCGAAGAGGTAGAACAATTTGTCATATTTATGGGAGCCTCTGAGATAGAATCCTTCATGTCTAAAAATTATGAAACTTGTGTTGTTTGTAAGGACCTTAAAGATTATGTCTCTTCTATCCTTAATTTTTGCATAGAAAGCTACAGTGATAATCCTTATATCATTGATTATAAAGAGAGACTCATTAATGCACAAGAATGCACTCACAATTTGCAGGAACCAGTGGAAGAAGAAATTGATGAACCTGAAAGCTCATTGGATGAAAAAGAGGAGGAAATTGATGAACCTGAAAGCTCATTGGATGAAAAAGAAGAGGAGAGTGATGAACAAAAGGAGGAAGAATGGATTAGCTACCCATGCCAACCTTCTAATGAGAGTAACTCTTTATCTCTTACACTATTTGATTGTCCTCCATGCTTACCGAAGGAGGATGAATGTTATGTTCCTGTGGATTCTCTTGAAATATTCCCTATGAGTAAAACTTGTGAGAATAATTATGCTACTGTTATCTATGATAATCCATGCTACTTTGATAAATTTTATGATAATGCTTTGTTTGTGCCTGATGTCGAAATGCATGGTACTAAAGAGTTTTGCTTGGCAAATGTTTATGATAAATCTCTAGATGATGGTCCTATGTTACTTGATAAATTTAATTGTACTACTAATGAAAATGGGATTGGAGAGTTCTTGATTTTATCTATGAGTCCCATATCTTTTGAGAATGATCAATCATCTTGTTATATTATTGATAAAAGTGGGTTTGAAAGTTTTAATCCCACTATTTTTTAGCTTGATAAAAATTATGTGTTTGTGGATCATGAAAAGCATGCTTTATGTGATAGTTATATTGTTGAGTTTATCCATGAAGCTACTGAAAATTATTATGAGAGAGGAAAATATGATTGTAGAAATTTGCATGGTACTAAAACACCTCTCTATATGCTGAAAATTTTGAAGTTACTCTTGTTTTATCTTCTTATGCTTGTCACTTTGTTCTTCATGAATTTATTTGTGTACAAGATTCCTATGCATAGGAAGTGGGTTAGACTTAAATGTGTTTTGAATTTGCTTTTTGATGCTCTCTTTTGCTTCAACTCTTATTTCTTGCGAGTGCATCATTAAAACTGATGAGCCCATCTTAATGGCTATAAAGAAAGCACTTCTTGGGAGATAACCCATGTGTTTATTTTGCTACTGTTTTGTTGTGTTTTGGAAGTTGTTACTACTGTAGCAACCTCTCCTTATCTTTATTTTATTGCAATGTTGTGCCAAGTGAAGTCTCTAATAGAAGGGTGATGCTAGATTTGGATTTCTGCGCAGAAACAGATTTCTCGCTGTCACGAATCTGGGTATGATTCTCTGTAGGTAACTCAGAAAAATCTGCCAATTTACGTGCGTGTTCCTCAGATATGTACGCAACTTTGATTAGTTTTGAGTTTTCTGATTTGAGCAACGGAAGTACCTCTTAAAAATTCGTGTTTACTGGCTGTTCTATTTTGACAGATTCTGTCTCTGTTTTTTGCATTGTCTCTTGTGGACTTTAAGTGAGGCTTTCTAGACACGTGGAGAGCTGTAGCTAATGTTTTATTGATTTCTTGCAATGTGTCACTACAGGGCCAAGGTGGATTAAAGTTTTTTGAGTACTAACCCCTCTAATGAAGTTTATGAGAAGTTTGGTGTGAAGGAAGTTTTCAAGGGTCAAGAGAGGAGGATGATATATGATCAAGAAGAGTGAAAAGCCTAAGCTTGGGGATGCCCCGTGGTTCATCCCTGCATATTTCAAGGAGACTCAAGCGTCTAAGCTTGGGGATGCCCAAGGCATCCCCTTCTTCATCAACTTATCAGGTTTCTTCTATTGAAACTATATTTTTAATCGGTCACATTTTATGTGCTTTACTTGGAGCGTCTGTGTGCTTTTATTTTTGTTTTTTGTTTGAATAAGATCGGATCCTAGCAATCCTTGTGTGGGAGAGATACACGCTCCGCTTTTTCATATGAACACTTGTGTTCTTCGTTTTACTTTTAATGTTCAATGACAAAAGTTGGAAGCTATTGCATTTATTGCTATTTGGTTGGAAACAGAAAATGCCTCATATTGTCTTGGATAATTTGATACTTGGCAATTGTTTTGAGCTCTCAAGTAGATCATGATTAAGCTCTTGCATCATGTAGTTTAAACCTATTAGTGGAGAAATACCGTAGAGCTTGTTGAAACTGGTTTGCATGATTGGTCTCTCTAAGGTCTAGATATTTTCTGGTAAAAATGTTTGAGCAACAAGGAAGACAGTGTAGAGTTTTATAATGCTTGCAATATGTTCTTATGTAAGTTTTGCTGTACCGGTTCATACTTGTGTTTGCTTCAAATAACCTTCCTAGCCAAAGCCTTGTACTGAGAGGAAATGCTTCTCGTGCATCCAAAACCTTGAGCCAAAACCTATGCCATTTGTGTCCACCATATATACCTACTATGTGGTATTTCCTGCCATTCCAAGTAAATACTTCATGCGCTACCTTTAAACCTTCAAAATGCTTCTCAATTTGTGTTGATATTTTATAGCTCATGAGGAAGTATGTGGTGTTTTATCTTTCAACCTTGTCATTTACTCTTGACAGACTCTCACCAATGGACTGGTGGCGACCTCCGCTTATCCAATAATTTTGCAAAAAGAGCTGGCAACGGGGTTCCCAGCCCCAATTAATCAACTTTCATTAATAATTCTCTTCACGTGTTTTGCCCTGATCTATCAGTAAGCAACTTAATTTTGCAAATAGACACTCCTTCATGGTATGTGAATGTTGGAAGGCACCCGAGGATTCGGTTAGCCATGGCTTGTGTAAGCAAAAGGTTGGGAGGAGTGTCAACCATAAATGAAACTAAAATACATGTGTTAACAAAAGAGAAGAGGGATGATCTACCTTGCTGGTAGAGATAACGTCCTTCATGGGAGCCGCTCTTGAAAGTCTGGTTGATGAGGTAGTTAGAGTGCCCACTACCATTCATTGACAACAACAAACACCTCTCAAAACTTTACTTTTATACTCTCTATATGATTTCAAAACTTAAAAAGCTCTAGCACATGATTTAATCCCTGCTTCCCTCTGCGAAGGGCCTTTCTTTTACTTTATGTTGAGTCAGTTTACCTACTCCTTTCCATCTTAGAAGCAAACACTTGTGTCAACTGTGCATTGATTCTTACATACTTGCTTATTTGCATTCATCATATTACTTTGTGTTGACAATTATCCATGAGATATACATGTTGAAAGTTGAAGCAACTGCTGAAACTTAAATCTTCCTCTGTGTTGCTTCAATGCCTTTACTTTGAATTTATTGCTTTATGAGTTAACTCTTATGCAAGACTTTTGATGCTTGTCTTGGAAGTACTATTCATGAAAAGTTTTGCTATATGTTATCTATTTGTTAGCAACTATAGATCATTGCCTTGAGTCACTGCATTCATCTCATATGCTTTATAATAGGATGATCAAGATTATGTAAGTAGCATGTCACTACAGAAATTATTCTTTTTATCGTTTACCTACTCGAGGGCAGGCAGGAACTAAGCTTGGAGATGCTGATACGTCTCCAACGTACCTATAATTTCTGATGTTCCATGCTTGTTTTATGACAATACTTATGATGTGTGTAGTTGACACATCCGTTGGGAACTCCAAGAGGAAGGTGTGATGCGCACAGTAGCAAGTTTACCTCAGTAAGAAACCAAGGTTTAATCGGACCAGTAGGAGTCAAGAAGAACGTTGAAGGTTGATGGTGGCGGAGTGTAGTGCGGCGCAACACCAGGGATTCCGCCAACGTGGAACCTGCACAACACAATCGAACTTTGCCCCAACGTAACAGCGAGGTTGTCAATCTCACCGCTTGCTGTAAACAAAGGATTAGATGTATAGTGTGGATGATGATGGTTGTTTGCAAAGAACAGTAAAGAACAATTGCAGTAGATTGTATTTCAGATGTAAAGAATAGGACCGGGGTCCACAGATCACTAGTGGTGTCTCTCCCATAAGATAGCAGATGTTGGGTGAACAAATTACAGTTGGGAAATTGACAAATAAATAAGGCATAACAATGCACATACATATATCATGATGAGTACTATGAGATTTAATCAGGGCATTACGACAAAGTACATAGACCGCTATCCAGCATGCATCTATGCCTAAAAAGTCCACCTTCAGGTTATCATCCGAACCCCCTCCGGTATTAAGTTGTAAACAATAGACAATTGCATTAAGTATGGTGCGTAATGTAATCAACACAAATATCCTTAGACAAAGCATCGATGTTTTATCCCTAGTAGCAACAGCACATCCACAACCTTACAACTTTCTGTCACTGTCCCAGATTTAATGGAGGCATGAACCCACTATCGAGCATAAATACTCCCTCTTGGAGTCACAAGTATCAACTTGACCAGAGCCTCTACTAGCAACGGAGAGCATGCAAGAACATAAATAACATATATGATAGATTGATAATCAACTTGACATAGTATTCAATATTCATCGGATCCCAACAAACACAACATGAAGGATTACAAATAGATGATCTTGATCATGATAGGCAGCTCACAAGATCTAACATGATAGCACAATGAGGAGAAGACAACCATCTAGCTACTGCTATGGACCCATAGTCCAGGGGTGGACTACTCACACATCGATCCGGAGGCGATCATGGCGATGAAGAGACCTCCGGGAGATGATTCCCCTCTCCGGCAGGGTGCCGGAGGCGATCTCCTGAATCCCCGAGATGGGATTGGCGGCGGCGGCGTCTCTGGAAGGTTTTCCGTATCGTGGCTCTCGGTACTGGGGTTTCGTGACGAAGGCTTTAAGTAGGCGGAAGGGCAGGTCAGGGGGCCACACGAGGGCCCCACACGCCAGGGCCGTGCGGCCAGCACCTGGGCCGCGCTGTCTGTTGTGGCGGCGCCTCGTGGCCCCACTTCCCTCCCTTCGGAAGCTTCGTGTAAAATAGGCCCCAGGCGTTGATTTCGTCCAATTCGAGAATATTTCCTTACTAGGATTTCTGAAACCAAAAATAGCAGAAAACAGCAACTGGCTCTTCGGCATCTCGTCAATAGGTTAGTGCCGGAAAATGCATAATAATGACATATAATGTGTATAAAACATGTGAGTATCATCAATAAAGTAGCATGGAACATAAGAAATTATAGATACGTTTGGGACGTATCAAGCATCCCCAAGCTTAGTTCCTACTCGCCCTCGAGTAGGTAAACGATAACAAAGATAATTTCTGAAGTGACATGCTATCATAATCTTGATCATACTATTGTAAGCATATGAGATGAATGCAGCGATTCGAAGCAATGATGAAGATAATGAGTAAACAAATGAATCATATAGCAAAGACTTTTCATGAATAATACTTTCAAGACAAGCATCAATAAGACTTGCATAAGAGTTACTCATAAAGCAATAAATTCAAAGTAAAGGCATTGAAGCAACACAAAGGAAGATATAAGTTTCAGCGGTTGCTTTCAACTTCAACATGTATATCTCATGGATAATTGTCAACACAAAGTAATATAACAAGTGCAATAGGTAAACATGTAAGAGTCAATGCACACAGTTGACACAAGTGTTTGCTTCTGGGATAGAAAGAATAGGCAAACTGACTCAACAATAAAGTAAAAGATAGGCCCTTCGCAGAGGGAAGCATTGATTACTATATTTGTGCTAGAGCTTTTCATTTTGAAAACAAGAAACAATTTTGTCAACGGTAGTAATAAAGCATATGTGTTATGTATAAGATATCTTATAAGTTGCAAGCCTCATGCATAGTATACCAATAGTGCTCGCACCTTGTCCTAATTAGCTTGGATTAACACGGATTATCATTGCATAGCATATGTTTCAACCAAGTGTCACAAAGGGTACCTCTATGCCGCCTGTACAAAGGTCTAAGGAGAAAGCTCGCATTGGATTTTCGCTTTTGATTATTCTCAACTTAGACATCCATACCGGGACAACATAGACAAGATAATAGACTCCTCTTTAATGCATAAGCATTCAACAACAATTAATTTTCTCATAAGAGATTGAGGATTAATTGTCCACACTGAAACTTCCACCATGAATCATGGCTTTAGTTAGCGGCCCAATGTTCTTCTCTAACATTATGCATACTCAAACCATTTGATCATGAAAATCTCCCTTACTTCAGACAAGACGAACATGCATAGCAACTCACATGATATTCAACAAAGGTAAAAGTTGATGGCGTCCCCAGAAACATGGTTACCGCTCAACAAGCAACTTATTAAGAAATAAGACACATAAGTACATATTCTTCACCACAATAGTTTTTAAGGCTATTTGTCCCATGAGCTATATATTGCAAAGGCGAAGAATAGAAATTTAAAGGTAGCACTCAAGTAATGTACTTTGGAATGGCGGAGAAATACCATGTAGTAGGTAGGTATGGTGGACACAAATGGCATAGTTATTGGCTCAAGGATTTGGATGCACGAGAAGAATTCCTCTCAATACAAGGCTAGGCTAGCAAGGTTGTTTGAAGCAAACTCAAGTATAAAAGGTGCAGCAAAGCTCACATATGAACATATTGTAACTATTATAAGACTTTACATTGTCTCCTTGTTGTTCAAACACCTCAACCAGAAAATATCTAGACTCTAGAGATCAATCATGCAAACCAAATTTTAACAAGCTCTATGTAGTTATTCATTAATGAGTACAAGGTACATGATGCAAGAGCTTAAACATGATCTATATGAGCACAACAATTGCCAAGTATCACATTATTCAAGACATTAAACCATTTACCACATGCGGCATTTTCCGTTTCCAACCATATAACAATGAATGAAATAGTCCAACTTTCGCAATGAACATTAAAGATAAAGCTAAGAACATATGTGTTCATACGAAACAGCGGAGCGTGTCTCTCTCCCAAACAAAGAATGCTAGGATCCGATCTTATTCAAACAAAAATAATAACAAAAAAGCAAAAGCAAACAGACGCTCCAAGTAAAGCACATAAGATGTGACGGAATAAAAATATAGTTTCACTAGAGGAACCTGATAAGTTGTCGATGAAGAAGGGATGCCTTGGGCATCCCCAAGCTTAGACGCTTGAGTCTTCTTAAAATATGCAGGGATGAACCACGGGGGCATCCCCAAGCTTTGACTTTTCACTCTTCTTGATCATATTGTATCATCCTCCTCTCTTGACCCTTGAAAACTTCCTCCACACCAAACTCGAAACAAACTCATTAGAGGGTCAGTGCATAATCAAAAATTCACATGTTCAGAGGTGACATAATCATTCTTAACATTTCTGAACATTGCACAAAGCTACTGGACATTAATGGAACAAAGCAATCTATCCAACATAGCAAAACAGGCAATACGAAATAAAAGGCAGAATCTGTCAAAACAGAACAGTCCATAAAGATGGATTTTATTGAGGCACCAGACTTGCTCAAATGAAAATTCCCAAATTGAATGAAAGTTGCGTACATATCTGGGGATCACGCACGTAAATTGGCAGATTTTGCTGAGCTACCTACAGAGAGGCAGGTAGAAATTCGTGACAGCAAGGAAATCTGTTTCTGCGCAGTAATCCAAATCTAGTATTGACTTTACTATCAAAGACTTTACTTGGCACAACAATGCAATAAAATAAAGATAAGGAGAGGTTGCTACAGTAGTAAACAACTTCCAAGACTCAAATATAAAATAAAGTGCAGAAGTAAAATAATGGGTTGTCTCCCATAAGCGCTTTTCTTTAACGCCTTTCAGCTAGGCGCAGAAAGTGTGTATCAAGTAACATCAAGAGACGAAGCATCAACATCATAAGTTGTTCTAATAATAGAATCATAAGGTAACTTCATTCTCTTTCTAGGGAAGTGTTCCATACCTTTCTTGAGAGGAAATTGATATTTAATATTATCTTCCTTCATATCAATGGTGGCACCAACAGTTCGAAGAAAAGGTCTTCCCAATATAATGGGGCAAGATGCATTGCATTCAATATCCAAGACAACAAAATCAACGGGGACAAGGTTATTGTTAACCATAATACGAACATTATCAATCCTCCCCAAAGGTTTCTTTATAGCATTATCAACAAGATTAACATCCAAATAACAATTCTTCAATGGTGGCAAGTCAAGCATATCATAAATTTTCTTAGGCATAACAGAAATACTTGCACCAAGATCACATAAAGCATTACAATCAAAATCATTGACCCTCATCTTAATGATAGGCTCCCAACCATCTTCTAACTTTCTAGGAATAGAGGTTTCAAGTTTTAGTTTCTCTTCTCTAGCTTTTATGAGAGCATTTGTAATATGTTTTGTAAAGGCCAAATTAATAGCACTAGCATTGGGACTTTTAGCAAGTTTTTGTAAGAACTTTATAACTTCAGAGATTTGACAATCATCAAAGTCTAAACCATTATGATCTACAGCAATGGGATCATTGTCCACAACATTTTGAAAAATTTCAGCAGTTTTATCAATTTCAGCAGTTTAGCAGTTTCAGGCAATTTTGCACGCTTTGCACTAGGAGTAGTAACATTGCCAACACCAATTATTTTACCATTGATAGTAGGAGGTGTAGCAACATGTGAATCATTAACATTACTAGTGGTGGTAATAGTCCAAACTTTAGCTACATTATTCTCTTTAGCAAGTTTTTCATTTTCTTCTCTTTCCCACCTAGCATGCAATTCAGCCATCAATCTAATATTCTCATTAATTCGAACTTGGATGGCATTTGCTGTAGTAACAATTTTATTTTCAATATCCTCAGGTTTAGCAGCCATTTTATTAATTAAAGAGGATTGTGACGCAGACAGGTATGAGATTCGGTTTTCAGCATTTGAAATCTTAGTTTGCAAACCCGAAATCCCCATATTCAAATTTTCAAGTTGATTTCCTATATTTTTCAACAAGGTAGATTGTTCATTCATAGTTTTAGTAAACAATTGATTTTGCTCATATTGTGATTGCATAAAGCTCTTAGTGGATCTTTCAATTTCTAGCATCTTTTCCTCATATCTACCGTAAGAATGATCATTACCACTAGCAGGATATGTCCTATAGTTGTTACCACAATTATTCCTATAAGCATTGTTGTTGAAATTATTATTTTTAATGAAGTTCACATCAACATGTTCTTCTTGGGCAACCAATGAAGCTAAAGGAACATTATTAGGATCAACATTAGATCTACCATTCACAAGCATAGACATAATAGCATCAATCTTATCACTCAAGGAAGAGGTTTCTTCAACAGAATTTACCTTCTTACCTTGTGGAGCTCTTTCCGTGTGCCATTCAGAGTAATTTGTCATCATATCATCAAGAAGCTTTGTTGCCGCCCCCAAAGTAATGGACATAAAGGTACCTCCAGCAGCTGAATCCAATAGGTTCCGCGAAGAAAAATTCAATCCTGCATAAAAGGTTTGGATGATCATCCAAGTAGTCAGTCCATGGGTTGGGCAATTCTTTACCAAAGATTTCATTCTCTCCCATGCTTGAGCAACATGTTCATTATCTAATTGCTTGAAATTCATTATGCTACTTCTCAAAGATATAATTTTAGCGGGAGGATAATATCTACCAATAAAAGCATCCTTACATTTAGTCTAAGAATCAATACTATTTCTAGGCAGAGATAGCAACCAATCTTTAGCTCTTCCTCTTAAGGAGAAAGGAAACAATTTCAATTTTATAATGTCACCATCTACATCCTTGTACTTTTGCATTTCACATAGTTCAACAAAATTATTAAGATGGGCAGCAGCATCATCAGAACTAACACCAGAAAATTGCTCTCTCATAACAAGATTCAGTAAAGCAGGTTTAATTTCAAAGAATTCTGCTATAGTAGCAGGTGGAGCAATAGGTGTGCATAAGAAATCATTATTATTTGTGCTAGTGAAGTCACACAACTTAGTATTCTCAACAGTACCCATTTTAGCAGTAGTAAATAAAGCAAACTAGATAAAGTAAATGCAAGTAACTAATTTTTTTTGTGTTTTTGATATAGAGAACAAGACAGTAAATAAAATAAAACTAGCAACTAATTTTTTTGTGTTTTTGATAAAGTGCAGCAAACAAAGTAGTAAATAAAATAAAGTAAAGCAAGACAAAAACAAAGTAAAGAGATTGGAAGTGGAGACTCCCCTTGCAGCGTGTCTTGATCTCCCGGCAACGGCGCCAGAAATTTGCTTGATGCGTGTAGTTGACACGTCCGTTGGGAACCCCAAGAGGAAGGTGTGATGCGCATAGTAGCAAGTTTCCCTCAGTAAGAAACCAAGGTTTAATCGAACCAGTAGGAGTCAAGAAGCACGTTGAAGGTTGATGGTGGCGGAGTGTAGTGCGGCGCAACACCAGGGATTCCGGCGCCAACGTGGAACCTGCACAACACAATCACAGAACTTTGCCCCAACGTAACAACGAGGTTGTCAATCTCACCGGCTTGCTGTAAACAAAGGATTAGATGTATAGTGTGGATGATGATGGTTGTTTGCAAAGAACAGTAAAGAACAATTGCAGTAGATTGTATTTCAGATGTAAAGAATAGGATCGGGGTCCACAAATCACTAGTGGTGTCTCTCCCATAAGATAGCAGATGTTGGGTGAACAAATTACGTTGGGCAATTGACAAATAAAGAAGGCATAACAATGCACATACATATATCATGATGAGTACTATGAGATTTAATCAGGGCATTACGACAAAGTACATAGACCGCTATCCAGCATGCATCTATGCCTAAAAAGTCCACCTTCAGTTATCATCCGAACCCCTTCCAGTATTAAGTTGTAAACAACAGATAATTGCATTAAGTATGGTGCGTAATGTAATCAACACAAATATCCTTAGACAAAGCATCGATGTTTTATCCCTAGTAGCAAAGCACATCCACAACCTTAGAACTTTCTGTCACTGTCCCAGATTTAATGGAGGCATGAACCCACTATCGAGCATAAATACTCCCTCTTGGAGTCACAAGTATCAACTTGGCCAGAGCCTCTACTAGCAACGGAGAGCATGCAAGAACATAAATAACATATATGATAGATTGATAATCAAATTGACATAGTATTCAATATTCATCGGATCCCAACAAACACAACATGAAGGATTACAAATAGATGATCTTGATCATGATAGGCAGCTCACAAGATCTAACATGATAGCAAAATGAGGAGAAGACAACCATCTAGCTACTGCTATGGACCCATAGTCCAGGGGTGGACTACTCACACATCGATCCGGAGGCGATCATGGCGATGAAGAGACCTCCGGGAGATGATTCCCCTCTCCGGCAGGGTGCCGGAGGCGATCTCCTGAATCCCCCGAGATGGGATTGGCGGTGGCGGCGTCTCTGGAAGGTTTCGTATCGTGGCTCTCGGTACTGGGGTTTTCGCGACGAAGGCTTTAAGTAGGCGGAAGGGCAGGTCAGGGGGCCACACGAGGGCCCCACATGCCAGGGCCGCGCGGCCAGCACCCGCCGCGCCTGTTGTGGCGGCACCTCGTGCCCCACTCTCTCCTCGGACCTGGAAGCTTGTGAAAATAGCCCCAGGCGTTGATTTTGTCCAATTCCGAGAATATTTCCTTACTAGATTTCTGAAACCAAAAACAGCAGAAAACATCAACTGGCTTTTGACATCTCGTCAATAGGTTAGTGCCGGAAAATGCATAATAATGACATATAATGTGTATAAAACATGTGAGTATCATCAATAAAGTAGCATGGAACATAAGAAATTATAGATATGTTTGGGACGTGTCAACTGACATGTTTTGCTTGCACTTTATAATGTTTTTATGCATTTTCCGGAACTAACCTATTAACAAGATGCCGAAGTGCCAGTTCCTGTTTGCTGTTGTTTTTAGTTCCAGAAAGGCTGTTCGGGCAATATACTCGGAATCGGACGAAATCAACGCCCATAACCTTATTTTTCCCGGAACCTTCCAGAAAGTCAGAGTGGGACCAGAGGGGAGCCCTGGGGGGCCCACACGTGGTGGCGGCGTGGCCCAGGGGGCGCGCCCCCTATGTGAGGAGGCCCCGTGGCCCCTCGACTCCGACTCTTCGCCTATTTAAGCCCTGGTGACCTAAAACATCGAGACGAATTGAAACCCGGAAAGACTCCAGGGGCGCCGCCACCATCGCGAAACTCCAATTCGGGGGACAGAATCTGTTCCGGCACTGCCGAGACGGGAAGTGCCCCGGAAGCCATCTCCATCAATGCCACCGCCTCCATCATGCTCCGTAAGTAGTTCCCCCATGGACTACGGGTTCTAGTAGCTAGTTGGTACTCTCTCCCCCATGTACTTCAATACAATGATCTCATGAGCTGCCTTACATGATTGAGATTCATCTGATGTAATCGGTGTTGTGTTTGTCGGGATCTGATGGATTGTTACATTATGATTAGTCTATCTATAAAGTTTATGAAGTTATTGTTGCTGCAATCTTGTTGTGTTTAATGCTTGTCACTAGGGTCCGAGTGGCATGATCTTAGATTTAAGCTCTATACTTATTGCTTAGATTGTATCTAAAAGTTGTTTGCACATGTCTATGTCCGGAACCCGAGGCCCCAGAGTGACAACAACTGGGATAACTGGAGGGGAAGGCTTAGATATGAGGATCACATGTTTTCACGGAGTGTTAATGCTTTGCTCCGGTGCTCTATTAAAAGGAGTACCTTAATTTCCAGTAGATTCCCTAGAGGCCCGGCTGCCACCGGCTGGTAGGACAAAAGATGTTATGCAAGTTTCTCATTGCGAGCACGTATGACTATATATGGAAAACATGCCTACATGATTAATAATCTTGATGTTCTGTCTTAATGCTATTTCAATCCTATCAATTGCCCAACTGTAATTTGTTCACCCAACACTTGTTATTGGAGAGTTACCACTAGTGTAGATAGCTGGGAACCCCGGTCCATCTCTCATCATCATATACTCGTTCTACATGTCATTGGAAGTAGTATCAACTATTTTTTGGTGCCATTGCTCTCATATTACTGCTACTTGCTGTGTTACTGTTACTACTGCTCTCATATTACTGCTGCTTTCACATCACCCTTGTTACTAGTGCTTTTCCAGGTGCAGCTGAATTGACAACTCAGTTGTTAAGGCTTATAAGTATTCTTTACCTCCTTGTGTCGAATCAATAAAATTGGGTTTTACTTCCCTCGAAGACTGTTGCGATCCCCTATACTTGTGGGTTATCAGCCTCCGACGCTCCCCTCTGGACTACTTAAGGCTTTCGACCTAAAAACGCACGGGGGTTCGACCAATCTGCCAGAAGACATCCAGAACTCCGCCGCCATTGCGAAACTCCGTCTCGGGACCGAAACTCCGTTCTGGCACCCTGCCGGGACGGGGAATTGGAGGAGATCATCGCCATCATCATCACCGACGCCTCTCCATCAACCATCCATGCTTCCCCCATCCATGTGTGAGTAATTCCCCCGTTGTAGGCTGAAGGGGATGGTAGGGATTGGATGGGATTGATCATGTAATAGTCATAAGATTGTTAGGGCATAGTGCCTAGTATCCGTTGTTGGTACTTTTATGATATTGTTGCAACTTGTTATGCTTAATGCTTGTCACTAGGGCCCGAGTGCCATGATTTCAGATCTGAACATGTTATTGATTCATGAAGATATTCATTGTTTTATGATCTTACCTGCAAGTTGTATACACATATTGCTGTCCGGAACCCGAGGCCCCAAAGTGACAGAAATTGGGACAACCGGAGGGGAAGGCTGTGATATGAGGATCACATGTGTTCACGGAGTGTTAATGCTTTGCTCTGCTAAATTAAAAGGAGTACCTTAATTACCAGTACTTTCCCTAGAGGCCCGGCTTCCACCGGCTAGTAGGACAAAAGATGTTGTGCAAGTTTCTCATTGCGAGCACGTACAACTAAATACGGAACACATGCCTATGGTTATTTAGTACTTGGATACCGCTTTATTATTATCCGCAAATGCTCTGCCTTGATTGTTACATGAGTTCTCTTATCCATGCAGCGCCCGTTCATCCATCCCTGTGCCTACATTATTTTAATCCTGCTGTTTACTATAATCACTACTGCTGTCTTTATTTCATTGTTGCTTATATTTCACTACTGCTACTGCTATAAAACTGTTGCTACTGATAAACTCTTGCGAGCAAGTCTGTTTCCAGGTGCAGCTGAATTGACAACTGTTAAGGCTTACAAATATTCTTTGGCTCCCCTTGTGTCGAATCAATAAATTGGGTTTTACTTCCCTCGAAACTGTTGCGATCCCCTATACTTGTGGGTCATCAAGACTATTTTTTGGCGCCATTGCCGGGGAGCATAAGTTTATTTGCAAGTTCACCTGAATTGATATTGTTCGCTGCAAATCCTCCATCATGGGTAAACCTCGCGATGCTAAGGTCACCATGTTACCATCCACTACAAGAAAAGGTACGACTCTGAGTACCTCTACTGGTCTTGATTCACCATCTGTGATAAGTAAACTTGTTTCACCACCACAAGCTTCACATGCTGGTACTTTTGCTGAATCTGAAAATTGCTTTGATAATCTTGATGATGCTTCTACTGTGCTTGATGATAATGGTTCATTAGGTTCTTTTCTAGATTATACAATTGCTAGGTCTAGACAAATTGAAAGTACTGAAATTCCTAATGAAAATACTGCTACACCTATTAATTCACCTGAGTTTGTTGAACACTCTAGTGATGACCTTGATGAAGATTATGTGGAACTTGATGACGATTTTATTGATAAATGTAATGCTACTACTGATGCAAGTAATATTAAAAAGCTTCTTGCACAACGTGTTGTTAGATATAAACTGTCTCCTGATCCTAAATTTGCCACATCTCCTATAAACATTAAGGATAAGGATTATGATTTTTCTATTGATTTATCTCATATATCTATTGTGGAGAAAACACCTTTTTGTGGCACTGAAAAAGAAAGTGCTGTAGAACACATGAATGAGCTTTCTACTTTGAGTAGCTTGTTTTCTGATGATATCAAGAAGCGTACTTATTTTGTTGCTAAAATTTTTCCTTTCTCATTAAAGGATGATGCTAAAACTTGGTATAATAGTTTGCCTCCTGATTCTATTGATAGTCCAAAAGGTTTGCTTGATGTTTTCTTTCGGAAATATTTTCCTGCTAGTGCTCAACATATTGCCTTGCAGAAAATTTATAGTTTTGACCAGGAAGATGGAGAGAAATTGCCTGAAGCTTGGGCAAGGTTTTGCTCTCTTATCAGAGCTCGGCCTGGACATGATTTGGAAAAGCATGACCTACTTGATATATTTTATTGTAGACTAACCATTGAGTCTAGGGCATACCTGGATAGTTGTGCTGGTTGTGTTTTCAGGAAAAGAACCTATTTGCTGAAGAATTATTGGCTAGAATAGGCCGAAATCATGATGATTGGACTACACCTGAACCAACCCCAACACCAATATTGAAGAAGAGGGGTATGATTAAATTAAATGATGAAGATATGAGGGAAGCCAAGAAATCTCTTAAGGAGAAAGGTATTAAATCCGAAGATGTGAAGAATTTACCCCCCATAGAAGATTTATGTAAGATAACTCCCCCTTCATCCACGATTGAGGTACATTCTCTTCAACGCTTTGATAGAGAAGATATTCCTTATTCAAAACCTCCTGATCAATGTTTAGATGAGTTTGATAATTATGTTGTTAAG
This sequence comes from Lolium multiflorum, assembly GCA_030979885.1. Classification (NCBI taxonomy): domain Eukaryota; kingdom Viridiplantae; phylum Streptophyta; class Magnoliopsida; order Poales; family Poaceae; genus Lolium; species Lolium multiflorum. The sequence goes on from CM061753.1 coordinate 16,697,322, forward strand.
CAAGATAATTTCAATATGAGAGTAGAGAATCATTTAATGGAAAATTCTCGAGCTATTAGTAAATTGCATGATATTGTGGAGAGAACCTCCAATGATGTTAAGATGCTTGTTAAACATTTTCATATGGTTCAAACTCAAATTGATCAACTTACTAAAGTGCAAAATGACTTGTTAAAAAATACTTCTAAAGAGAAACATGCTTATGAAGTAACAACTAGAGGTGGTGTTTCTACTCAGGATCCTCTATATCCCGAGGGGCATCCCAAAAGAGTTGAACAAGATTCTCAACGAACTAAAGAAACTAGTGCTCCTTCTAAGAAAAAGAAGAAGAAACATAAAACTGTTGTAGAATCCTCTGAACCTGTTAATGATCCTAATAGTATTTCTATTTCTGATGCTGAAACTGAAAGTGGTAATGAACATGATAAGGATAATGATAAGAATGATGTTTCTGATAAAGAAGAGGTTGAAGATGAACCTGAAAAGCATGCTAAAAATAAAAAGTATACTAAAGAAGATTTTATTGCTAAGAAACATGGTAATGAAAGAGAACCTTGGGTTCAAAAGCAAATGCCTTTTCCTGCTAAGAAACTAAAATCAAAAGAGGAAGAACACTATAATAAATTTTGTGATTGGATGAAACCTTTGTTTTTGCAAATCCCTTTGACTGATGCTATTAAATTGCCTCCTTATTCAAAGTATATGAAAGATATTGTCTCTAACAAAAGGAAAATTCCTAATGAGGAGATTTCCACTATGCTTGCTAATTACTCTTTCAATGGCAAGGTTCCAAAGAAGTTGGGAGACCCAGGTATACCGACTATTCCTTGTTCAATCAAGAATAATTATGTTAGAACTGCTCTATGTGATTTGGGAGCAGGAGTTAGTGTAATGCCTTTTTCTCTTTACAAGAGACTTTATTTAGATAAGTTGATACCAACTGATATATCTTTGCAAATGGCTGATAAATCTACTGCTATTCCTGTTGGTATATGTGAGGATGTTCCTGTTCAAGTTACTAATAATTGCTTAATATTAACTGATTTTGTTATGTTGGAAATGCTTGAAGATGATAATATGTCTATTATTCTTGGGAGACCTTTTCTTAACACTGCAGGGGCTGTTATTGATTGCAATAAAGGAAAAGTTACTTTCAATGTTGATGACAAGGAGCATACTGTTTATTTTCCCAAGAGGATTGATAAAGTATATGGAGTTAATACAATTTCTAATTTGAGAACTATCAAAGTGGGAGCTATTGATTGTCCTATATATGAGCCTAAACAAGGATATCAAAGTATTATGATTGGATCCATATCAATACAATATAAGGTAACATGATTGATTTGAGGTTTATTTCTTCTTGTGTCATGTAAAATTTATTTGGTGGCAAGACTTGATCAACCTTGTTAACAAGTACATTTTATATGCATAGAAGAGCTAAACAACATTTCTTTCTTTCTCCACTTGTTTTACTTGTTGTAGTACCACTTGTTTTGCAAGATGCTTTAGTTGTTTAGAAGTTTGAAAATCTTTTTCTGCCCTGTAATAGTTATTTTAACACCCAGAAATGTGCATTTTTCGAAGTTTTCAAAAATTTACAAAAATTATACCGTTGGTCTTATTTTTCGAAATGCAACCTGGGAGTGCCGGGGCTGACCAGTGGGGCACCCCAGGGCTGGCCCCCATGGGCCGGCGCGGCCAAGGAGGGCGCGCCACCATGTGGTGAGGGCCCCACCTGGCCCCACTCAGTCATCCCTTCCACTCATTCCACTCTCTCTCCCGAAAAAACTCGTACCAGTTCGTTCTCACTCGCGTTTTCAAGAGCTCGATTTTCGATCTCCTTGCTCAGCCCAGATTTCAGTCTGAAATTTGGCACATTTGCTCTCCGGTATGTGACTCCTCCGATTATCCAAATAGAATTTTGTTTGGTTGAGTATATCTTGAGTAATTTTCTGTTGTAGGTGACATGTTAAGTGAGCTTGCATGCTTGTTCTAAGTTGTAAAAATTAGTTTTGATGCATGTTTAGTACTCTACCAAGTTCCTATAGTAGTTTCCCTCAATTATATGTCTCGAAATCAACTTTTATAATGATTGTTGAAAAATTTCAGAAAAGGAAGATGCATAACCACACCTTTGGAGAAGTGTTCGAGAGGGATACGACAAGAGAGGCAAGGCCTTCAAGGGCAGCCACTCGAGTTAGGCGATCCTATGATGAGGATGTCATTGCACCTAGCTTTGAAGCTGAAGAGGATAATGGGGTTCCTAATGCTTCATCCTTTCCATGCTTTGACTTTTTGCGTAATGCAGGGCTACTTGATGACTTCTTGTTTCTCATCAATAGTGTGGGCTTATCTACCTATATGGAAGATGAGAGTGATCAATTTTACAGGCTAACTAAAATCTTTGTTGAAAGCTTTAAATTCAGCAACTCAGCTTTCTCACCATCAGTTAAATTTAGGATTTATGATAGGCCTGTTACTATGAAGTTGAAGGATTTTTGTGCTGCATTGGATATTACTCCTATAGGTACAGCGAAGAAGATAGAGAACAGTCCCAAAGCTTTGACGGAACTCTATCGAGAAGTTACCAACGATGACAACCACACCATTCAGCGCGGCAAGATAAGGAACATTCAGCTCCCTGCCATTAGATATTTCACTTACTATCTTGCTACTAGCATTCTTGGTAGGGAGAACACTAGCAATATTTCTAGTTATCATCTTGCTTTTCTAGTTGCTGCACTTACTGGAAGTACACCTTATCATCTTGGTGCTCTTATTGCTCGTCGCTTAGATAGTAAGGGACCTATTTATGGAGGAATTATTGCTTCGCGTATTGTTGCATATCTAGGTCTTTCTGTTGAACCTAGTGATGAGAAATTAGCTCCTATTAGGCTTGATATTGCTGCTATGAAGAGTCACCAATTTGTCACAACTGACTCTAATTTAGAAAATATTGTCTATAGAATGTTGTTTATTGACGGGGATGAGAGGGAAATCCCTTTGCCGCAGGCCGATTTGTTCAGTGTTCGCAGGAGACCGTGGTCGCGCTCCAAGGAGGAGGTGGATGAGCAGCTGAGGATACGTGGTTTCCACCAGCAGCACGACTCCGAGGACGCCGAGCCCTCCGACGGGTACACCGTCACGTATCCTGGTGCGTCTTCCAGCACGTACCAGGGACAGGATCCTTCTCCATCATACTACGGAGGTGCCACCTCATGGGCACCGTGGGATTGATCTCCACTTAGGCCAAAAGCCTAAGCTTGGGGGAGGTATGCCGGCATCACTCATTCATTGCATATTACAATTACCGGATATTTGTACATACTTGTTTCGCTTCTTATGGTTGCCTCTAATATGAGGAAGATGATATTTGGGGAAGTGCTGTCTAAAAACAGATTCTGGACTGATACCAAAAAAATTCCCAAAAATAGCCAGAACGTTATTTTGAGAAGCCAATTTTTGTGCATGTTCCCCAGGTTATTATCTAACTTTCATTAGTTGAGCACTTTTCGAGTTGAACAGCGGAAGATTTTCGTAAAAAATGATTACTGTACTGCTGTCAAGTTTGACGGATTTCTGCCACTTTGTGTCTATGTGACTCTTTTAGTTTTCATTCTCTTGTTTTTGCTTTGTTTCTTTTCTAAAATACAAAAAGACCAAAAATATTTATTTTGTTTCTCTTTATCATTTGCTTATTTGGTTTCTTGCCTTATTTTAGCTTATTTACTATCGTTAGTTTGCTATGAGAAAATCCAAAAAGATTTTGCTTTGTTTGCTTGTTTCGTTCTTGCTTCCAATTCGAAAACACCAAAAATATTTGTTGTTCTTCTTCGGTTTTGTAAAGTTTATTATGGAGTTCAGTGGTCTCCGTTGGTTGGAGCTTGGTTTTCATTCCATATTATTCAAGCTACACAAGTGAAAGGCAATAATGACGATCTACGACAACTCGACTATGGTGAGAGGCTAGTATGAACTCTATTTGTTTTCATTTTTGTACATATACTCATCCATGTGAGCATGCTTAATTGGTTCATGTGAGGTATATGTCATTTAAAGAAAATCTAGTAGTTCATGATCTCTCATGCTTGGTTCCAATTTATTAATATGAGTAGCATGTCATAAGTATTTGCTTGCATTGTTTTATTCATAGATAGGTATGACATTGTGGTATCCTCCTCTGAATAATTCATTTGAATTGACTTGGCACATGCTCACGCATGCATATGACTAAACAAAAAGTCAATTAAGCCTCGATGATTTACTTTGCTTCAGAGTTCTTGTATCACTTTTATGCCTCCGTTAATTCTATTTTGTCGCAAGCATGATTATGACAGTTATTGCTCTCTTGATTGTCGCTTCCCAGTCTATTGCTAGCCTTCACTTGTATTGAGCGGGAATGCTGCTCGTGCTTCCAAACCCCTGAAAACCAAGTTATTCCAAAGTGTCCACCATAAATACCTATGCATGGCATTTCAAACCATTCCAAGTAAATTTTCATGTGCTACCTTTAAAACCTTCAAAGTATTTCTCAATTTGTGTCAACGTTTTATAGCTCATGAGGAAGTATGTGGTGTTTTATCTTTCAACCTGGTCATTTACTGAGACTTTCACCAATGGACTAGTGGCACATCCGCTTATCCAATAATTTTGCATAAAGAGCTGGCAACGGGGTTCCCAGCCCCAATTAATTAACTTTCATTAATAATTCTCTTCACATGTTTTGCCCTGATTCATAAGCAACTTAATTTGCAAATAGACACTCCTCCATGGTATGTGAATGTTGGAAGGCACCCGAGGATTCAGTTAGCCATGGCTTGTGTAAGCAAAGGTTGGGAGGAGTGTCATCCATAATGAAACTAAAGTACGTGTGTAAACAAAAGAGAAGAGGGATGATTTACCTTGCTGGTAGAGATAACGTCCTTCATGGGAGCCGCTCTTGAAAGTCTGGTTGACGAGGTAGTTAGAGTGCCCACTACCATTCATTGACAGCAACAAACACCTCTCAAAACAATTTTACTCCTATTTTACAAATGAAAAGCTCTAGCACATGTTAATCCTTGCTTCCCTCTGCGAAGGGTCAATCTTTTACTTTTACATTGAGTTACCATCCTTTCTTTGAGCACCTTCTTGAGAGCATAATTGTCATTCTTAGTATAATATGCTTGTCCCAGAATATGGTTAATTGTGGTATAACTTTGATGCTTTTATCTTTGATAATCTTTACTTCTAGTCTCTCTATGAAATTCAGAGATGCATGGGCATTTATGTTTTGTTGTACAAATACGGGCAAGCGAGATACCACTTTATCATATCTTTCTATGAACATTGCAATCCTGCTGATAGACATGATTCATGATGCTTATTATTAGTTTGTTGGTATCTTCTTCATGATTGACATAGCTATTAGATGACTTTATTTGCATTTATCTTATTATGAATTGCCTAAGTACTTGTCCATATCATGAGAATATTTACATCATATGAACAAATGTGTTCATGAAAGTTCTTTTATCGCACTCAGTTGTTAACTGAATTGCTTGAGGACAAGCAATAAGCTAAGCTTGGGGGGAGTTGATACGTCCAAAACGTATCTACTTTCCCGAACACTTTTGCTATTGTTTTGCCTCTAATTTGTGTATTTTGGATACAACTAACACGGACTAACGTTGTTTTCAGCAGAATTGCCCTGGTGTCTTATTTTTGTGCAGAAACTCAACTTTCAGGAAAATCCCCGGAAATAATCGCAATGGGCCCATTTTCACAGAAGATTGACGGAGCCAGAAGACGAGACGGAGGGGGGCCACGAGACGCCCACCCCACAAGGTGGCGCGGTGGGCCCCTGGGCCGCGCCGCCCTATGGTGGCGTCTCCTCGGGCAGCCCCCGACGCTCCTGATTGCCCGTAGTTAACACGTCCGTTGGGAACCCCAAGAGGAAGGTGTGATGCGCACAGCAGCAAGTTTTCCCTCAGTAAGAAACCAAGGTTATCGAACCAGTAGGAGCCAAGAAGCACGTTGAAAGTTGATGGCGGCGGAGTGTAGTGCGGCGCAACACCTGGGATTCCGGTGCCAACGTGGAACCTGCACAACACAATCACAGTACTTTGCCCCAACGTAACAGTGAGGTTGTCAATCTCACCGGCTTGCTGTAAACAAAGGATTAGATGTATAGTGTGGATGATGATGATTGTTTGCGAAGAACAGTAAAGAACAATTGCAGTAGATTGTATTTCAGATGTAAAGAATTGGACCGGGGTCCACAGTTCACTAGTGGTGTCTCTCCCATAAGATAAACAGATGTTGGGTGAACAAATTACAGTTGGGCAATTGACAAATAAAGAAGGCATAACAATGCACATACATATATCATGATGAGTACTATGAGATTTAATCAGGGCATTACGACAAAGTACATAGACCGCTATCCAACATGCATCTATGCCTAAAAAGTCCACCTTCAGGTTATCATCCGAACCCCCTCCAGTATTGTAAACAACAGACAATTGCATTAAGTATGGTGCATAATGTAATCAACACAAATATCCTTAGACAAAGCATCGATGTTTTATCCCTAGTAGCAACAGCACATCCACAACCTTAGAACTTTCTGTCACTGTCCCAGATTTAATGGAGGCATGAACCCACTATCGAGCATAAATACTCCCTCTTGGAGTCACAAGTATCAACTTGGCCAGAGCCTCTACTAGCAACGGAGAGCATGCAAGAACATAAATAACATATATGATAGATTGATAATTGATACGTCTCCGACGTATCGATAATTTCTTATGTTCCATGCCACATTGTTGATGTTATCTACATGTTTTATGCACACTTTATGTCATATTCGTGCATTTTCTGGAACTAACCTATTAACAAGATGCCGAAGTGCCAGTTCCTGTTTTTTGGTTTCAGAAATCCTAGTAACGAAATATTCTCGGAATCGGACGAAATCAATGCCCAAGTTCCTATTTTCACCGGAAGCATCCAGAACACCCGGGAAGGACCAGAGGGGGGCACTGGGCCCCCGGACCATAGGCCGGCGCGGCCCAGGCCCTGGCCGCGCCGCCCTATGGTGTCGTCGCCCTTCGACCCTCTGCGCCGCCTCTTCGCCTATATAAAGCCCCCGGATCGAAAACCCTGATACGATTGACGAAAACCACAGAAACCTTCCAGAGCCGCCGCCATCGCGAGGCCAAGATCTGGGGGACAGGAGTCTCTGTTCCGGCACGCTGCCGGAAGGGGAAGTGCCCCGGAAGGCTTCTCCATCGACACCGCTGCCATCTCCACCGCCATCTTCATCACCGCTGCTGCTCCCATGAGGAGGGAGTAGTTCTCCATCGAGGCTCGGGGCTGTACCGGTAGCTATGTGGTTCATCTCTCTCCTATGTACCTCAATACAATAATCTCATGAGCTGCTTTACATGATTGAGATTCATATGAGTTTGTATCACAATTTATCTATGTGCTACTCTAGCAAAGTTATTAAAGTAGTTCTATTCCTCCTGCACGTGTGTAAAGGTGACAGTGTGTGCACCGTGTTAGTACTTGGTTTATGCTATGATCATGATCTCTTGTAGATTGCGAAGTTAACTATTGCTATGATAGTATTGATGTGATCTATTCCTCCTACATATGCATGAAGGTGACAGTGTGCATGCTATGTTAGTACTTGGTTTAGTCTTTTGATCTATCTTACACTATAAGGTTACTTAAATATGAACAAATTGTGGAGCTTGTTAACTCCGGCATTGAGGGTTCGTGTAATCCTACGCAATGCGTTCATCATCCAACAAAAGTGTAGAGTATGCATCTATCTGTTCTGTTATGTGATCAATGTTGAGAATGTATACTAGTGAAAGTCTAATCCCTAGGCCTTGTTCCTAAATACTGCTGCGTTTGTGTTTACTTTTACTGTGTTACTACTGCTGCAATACCACCACCATCAACTACACGCCAGCAAGCTATTTTCTGGCACCGTTGCTACTGCTCATATATATTCATACCACCTGTATTTCACTATCTCTTCGCCGAACTAGTGCACCTATTTGGTGTGTTGGGGACACAAGAGACTTCTTGCTTTGTGGTTGCGGGGTTGCATGAGAGGGATATCTTTGACCTCTTCCTCCCCGAGTTCGATAAACCTTGGGTGATCCACTTAAGGGAAAACTTGCTGTTCTACAAACCTCTGCTCTTGGAGGCCCAACACTGTCTACAGAAAAGGAGGGGAAGTAGACATCAAGCTTATTTTTCTGGCGCCGTTGCCGAACAGAAAGCTACACAACAGGAATTTCCTCCCTCGTCAACCACGCGCCAGTCCTGGACAGCATCAAGCTATTTTTCTGGTGCCGTTGCCGGGGAGGAAAGGTAAAAGGTACTCACACTCCGGACCTCGGCTACTAAGCTATTTTCCGGCGCCGTAAGTACTCGAAGCTATTTCCTTTAGATCCTGCAATTGCAACTTTTTGTTTCTTGTTTACACTAGTTTGGCATAATGGACAACAATGAGCTTTTTATTCTATTTCCTGATTTAAGACATGGATGGTTTGATCCGAAAATTAAAAAACCCATGGAACATATTAGCATGAACACATTGAATACTATTGTTGCTAATGATATGAAAAATTCTAAGCTTGGGGAAGCTGGTTTTGATGAGCATGATATTTTTAGTCCCCCAAGCATTGAGGAGAAAATTTACTTTGATGATACTTTGCCTCCTATTTATGATGATTATAATGATAGTAGTCTTTTTTTACCACCTGTTATGGAGGATGAATTTGATTATGAATACAATATGCCTCCTATATTTGATGATGAGAATAATAATGATAGCTACTTTGTTGAATTTGCTCCCACTAGTACTAATAAAATTGATTATGCTTATGTGGAGAGTAATAATTTTATGCATGAGACTCATGATAAGAATGCTTTATGTGATAGTTATATTGTTGAGTTTGCTCATGATGCTACTGAAAGTTATTATGAGAGAGGAAAATATGGTTGTAGAAATTTTCATGTTACTAAAATGCCTCTCTATGTGCTGAAATTTTTCAAGCTATACTTGTTTTATCTTCCTATGCTTGTTACTTTGCTCTTCATGAACTTGTTTATTTACAAGATTCCTATGCATAGGAAGCATGTTAGACTTAAATATGTTTCTAATTTGCCTCTTGATGCTCTCTTTTGCTTCAAATACAATTTCTTGCGAGTGCATCATTAAAACTGCTGAGCCCATCTTAATGGCTATAAAGAAAAGAACTTCTTGGGAGATAACCCATGTGTTATTTTGCTACAGTACTTTGTTTTATATTTGTGTCTTGGAAGTTGTTTACTACTGTAGCAACCTCTCCTTATCTTAGTTTTGTGTTTTGTTGTGCCAAGTTAAGCCGTTGATAGAAAAGTAAGTACTAGATTTGGATTACTGCGCAGTTCCAGATTTCTTTGCTGTCACGAATCTGGGTCCACCTCCCTGTAGGTAGCTCAGAAAATTAAGCCAATTTACGTGCATGATCCTCAGATATGTACGCAACTTTCATTCAATTTGAGCATTTTCATTTGAGCAAGTCTGGTGCCATTTTAAAATTCGTCAATACGAACTGTTCTGTTTTGACAGATTCTGCCTTTTATTTCGCATTGCCTCTTTTGCTATGTTGGATGAATTTCTTTGATCCACTAATGTCCAGTAGCATTATGCAATGTCCAGAAGTGTTAAGAATGATTGTGTCACCTCTGAATATGTTAATTTTTATTGTGCACTAACCCTCTAATGAGTTGTTTCGAGTTTGGTGTGGAGGAAGTTTTCAAGGATCAAGAGAGGAGTATGATGCAACATGATCAAGGAGAGTGAAAGCTCTAAGCTTGGGGATGCCCCGGTGGTTCACCCCTGCATATATTAAGAAGACTCAAGCGTCTAAGCTTGGGGATGCCCAAGGCATCCCCTTCTTCATCGACAACATTATCAGGTTCCTCCCCTGAAACTATATTTTTATTCCATCACATCTTATGTGCTTTTCTTGGAGCGTCAGTATGTTTTTGTTTTTGTTTTTGTTTGAATAAATTGGATTACATCATGCTTGTGTGGGAGAGAGACACGCTCCGCTGGTTCATATGAACACATGTGTTCTTAGCTTTTAATTTTCATGGCGAAGTTTCTTCTTCGTTAAATTGTTATATGGTTGGAATTGGAAAATGATACATGTAGTAATTGCTATAAATGTCTTGGGTAATGTGATACTTGGCAATTGTTGTGCTCATGTTTAAGCTCTTGCATCATATACTTTGCACCTATTAATGAAGAAATACATAGAGCATGCTAAAATTTGGTTTGCATATTTGGTCTCTCTAAGGTCTAGATAATTTCTAGTATTGAGTTTGAACAACAAGGAAGACGGTGTAGAGTCTTATAATGTTTTCAATATGTCTTTTATGTGAGTTTTGCTGCACCGGTTCATCCTTGTGTTTGTTTCAAATAAGCCTTGCTAGCCTAAACCTTGTATCGAGAGGGAATACTTCTCATGCATCCAAAATACTTGAGCCAACCACTATGCCATTTGTGTCCACCATACCTACCTACTACATGGTATTTTCCGCCATTCCAAAGTAAATTGCTTGAGTGCTACCTTTAAAATTCCATCATTCACCTTTGCAATATATAGCTCATGGGACAAATAGCTTAAAAACTATTGTGGTATTGAATATGTAATTATGCACTTTATCTCTTATTAAGTTGCTTGTTGTGCGATAACCATGTTCACTGGGGACGCCATCAACTATTCATTGTTGAATTTCATGTGAGTTGCTATGCATGTCCGTCTTGTCTGAAGTAAGAGAGATCTACCACCTTATGGTTAAGCATGCATATGTTAGAGAAGAACATTGGGCCGCTAACTAAAGCCATGATCCATGGTGGAAGTTTCAATTTTGGACATATATCCTCAATCTCAAATGAGAAAATTATTAATTGTTGTTACATGCTTATGCATAAAAGAGGAGTCCATTATCTGTTGTCTATGTTGTCCCGGTATGGATGTCTAAGTTGAAGAATAATCAATAGCGAGAAATCCAATGCGAGCTTTCTCCTTAGACCTTTGTACAGGCGGCATAGAGGTACCCCTTTGTGACACTTGGTTAAAACAAGTGCATTGTGATGATCCGGTAGTCCAAGCTAATTAGGACAAGGTGCGGGCACTATTAGTACACTATGCATGAGGCTTGCAACTTATAAGATATAATTTACATGATACATATGCTTTATTACTACCGTTGACAAAATTGTTTCATGTTTTCAAAATCAAAGCTCTAGCACAAATATAGCAATCGATGCTTTTCCTCTATGGAGGACCATTCTTTTACTTTCAATGTTGAGTCAGTTCACCTATTTTTCTCCACCTCAAGAAGCAAACACTTGTGTGAACTGTGCATTGATTCCTACATACTTGCTTATTGCACTTATTATATTACTCTATATTGACAACTATCCATGAGATATACATGTTACAAGTTGAAAGCAACCGCTGAAACTTAATCTTCCTTTGTGTTGCTTCAATGCTTTTACTTTGAATTATTGCTTTATGAGTTAACTCTTATGCAAGACTTATTGATGCTTGTCTTGAAGTACTATTCATGAAAAGTCTTTGCTTTATGATTCAGTTGTTTACTCATGTCATATACATTGTTTTGATCGCTGCATTCACTACATATGCTTTACAAATAGTATGATCAAGGTTATGATGGCATGTCACTCCGAAATTATCTGTGTTATCATTTTACCTGCTCGGGACGAGCAGAACTAAGCTTGGGGATGCGATACGTCTCCGACGTATCGATAATTTCTTATGTTCCATGCCACATTATTGATGTTATCTACATGTTTTATGCACACTTTATGTCATATTCGTGCATTTTCTGGAACTAACCTATTAACAAGATGCCGAAGTGCCAGTTGCTGCTGTTTTTGGTTTCAGAAATCCTAGTAACGAAATATTCTCGGAATCGGACGAAATCAACGCCCAAGTTCCTATTTTCACCGGAAGCATCCAGAACACCGGGAAGGACCAGGAGGGGGCACTGCCCCCAGACCATAGGCCGGCGCGGCCCAGGCCCTGGCCGCACCGCCTATGGTGTCGTCGCCCCTTCGACCCTCCTGCGCGCCTCTTCGCCTATATAAAGCCCCTGGATCGAAAACCACGATACGATTGACGAAACCACGAAACCTTCCAGCTGCCGCCACGCGAGGCCAAGATCGGGGACAGGAGTCTCTGTTCCGGCACGCTGCCGAGCGGGGAAGTGCCCCGGAAGGCTTCTCCATCGACACCGCTGCCATCTCCACCGCCATCTTCATCACCGCCTTTGCTCCCATGAGGAGGGAGTAGTTCTCCATCGAGGCTCGGGGCTGTACCGGTAGCTATGTGGTTCATCTCTCTCCTATGTACCTCAATACAATAATCTCATGAGCTACTTTACATGATTGAGATTCATATGAGTTTGTATCACAATTTATCTATGTGCTACTCTAGCAAAGTTATTAAAGTAGTTCTATTCCTCCTGCACGTGTGTAAAGGTGACAGTGTGTGCACCGTGTTAGTACTTGGTTTATGCTATGATCATGATCTCTTGTAGATTGCGAAGTTAACTATTGCTATGATAGTATTGATGTGATCTATTCCTCCTACATATGCATGAAGGTGACAGTGTGCATGCTATGTTAGTACTTGGTTTAGTCTTTTGATCTATCTTACACTATAAGGTTACTTAAATATGAACAAATTGTGGAGCTTGTTAACTCCGGCATTGAGGGTTCGTGTAATCCTACGCAATGCGTTCATCATCCAACAAAAGTGTAGAGTATGCATTTATCTATTCTGTTATGTGATCAATGTTGAGAATGTCCACTAGTGAAAGTCTAATCCCTAGGCCTTGTTCCTAAATACTGCTGCGTTACTACTGCTTGTTTACTGTTTTACTGTGTTACTACTGCTGCAATACCACCACCATCAACTACACGCCAGCAAGCTACTTTCTGGCACCGTTACTACTGCTCATATATATTCATACCACCTGTATTTCACTATCTCTTCGCCGAACTAGTGCACCTATTTGGTGTGTTGGGGACACAAGAGACTTCTTGCTTTGTGGTTGCAGGGTTGCATGAGAGGGATATCTTTGACCTCTTCCTCCCTGAGTTCGATAAACCTTGGGTGATCCACTTAAGGGAAAACTTGCTGCTGTTCTACAAACCTCTGCTCTTGGAGGCCCAACACTGTCTACAGGAAAGGAGGGGGAAGTAGACATCAATAATCAACTTGACATATTATTCAATATTCATCGGATCCCAACAAACACAACACGTAGCATTACAAATAGATGATCTTGATCATGATAGGCAGCTCACAAGATCTAACATGATAGCACAATGAGGAGAAGACAACCATCTAGCTACTGCTATGGACCCATAGTCCAGGGGTGGACTACTCACACATCGATCCGGAGGCGATCATGGCGATGAAGAGACCTCCGAGAGATGATTCCCCTCTCCGCAGGGTGCCGGAGGCGATCTCCTGAATCCCCCGAGATGGGATTGGCGGCGGCGGCGTCTCTGGAAGGTTTTCCGTATCGTGGCTCTCGGTACTGGGGTTTTCGCGATGAAGGCTTTAAGTAGGCAGAAGGGCAGGTCAAGGGGCATCACGAGGGACCCACACAACAGGCCGGCGCGGCCAGGGCCCAGGCCGCGCCGCCCTAGCGTGTCGTCGCCTCGTGGCCCCACTTCGTGATCCTTTCGGTCTTCTGGAAGCTTCGTGGAAAAATAGGACCCTGGGCGTTGATTTCGTCCAATTTAGAGAATATTTCCTTACTAGGATTTCTGAAACCAAAAACAGCAGAAAACAACAACTGGCTCTTCGGCATCTCGTCAATAGGTTAGTGCCGGAAAATGCGTAATAATGACATATAATGTGTATAAAACATGTGAGTATCATCATAAAAGTAGCATGGAACATAAGAAATTATAGATACGTTTGGGACGTATCAGCTCCCCTCTGGACTACTTAAGGCTTTCGACCTAAAAACACACGGGGGTTCGACCAATCTGCCAGAAGACATCCAGAACTCCGCCGCCATCGCGAAACTTCGTCTCGGGTCCAGAAACTCCATTCTAGCATCCTGCCGGGACGGGGAATTGGAGGAGATCATCGCCATCATCATCACCGATGCCTCTCCATCAACCATCCATGCTTCCCCCATCCATGTGTGAGTAATTCCCCCGCTGTAGGCTGAAGGGGATGGTAGGGATTGGATGAGATTGATCATGTAATAGTCATAAGATTGTTAGGGCATAGTGCCTAGTATCCGTTGTTGGTACTTTTATGATATTGTTGCAACTTGTTATGCTTAATGCTTGTCACTAGGGCCCGAGTGCCATGATTTCAGATCTGAACATGTTATTGATTCATGAAGATATTCATTGTTTTATGATCTTACCTGCAAGTTGTATACACATATTGTTGTCCGGAACCCGAGGCCCCAAAGTGACAGAAATTGGGACAACCGGAGGGGAAGGCTGTGATATGAGGATCACATGTGTTCACGGAGTGTTAATGCTTTGCTTCGGTGCTCAATTAAAAGGAGTACCTTAATTACCAGTAGTTTCCCTAGAGACCCGGCTGCCACCGGCTGGTAGGACAAAAGATGTTGTGCAAGTTTCTCATTGCGAGCACGTACGACTAAATACGGAACACATGCTTTATTTAGTACTTGGATACCGCTTTATTATTATCTGCAAATTCCCTGCCTTGATTGTTACATGAGTTCTCTTATCCATGGAGCGCCCGTTCATCCATCCCTGTGCCTACAGTATTTTAATCCTGCTGTTTACTATAATCACTCTGCTGTCTTTATTTCACTGCTGCTGTATATTTCACTACTCTGCTATAAACTGTTGCTACTGATAAACTCTTAGAGCAAGTCTGTTTCCATGTGCAGCTGAATTGACAACTCCGTGTTAAGGCTTACAAATATTCTTTGGCTCCCCTTGTGTCGAATCAATAAATTGGGTTTTACTTCCCTCGAAGACTGTTGCGATCCCCTATACTTGTGGGTCATCATGCCTCTAAGGGGTGCGGCCAAGGTGTGTTTGGTGTGTCCGGCCCCCTCCCCTTGCCCCTCATTATATAGGTGGAACCCCCAAGGGTTTGCCCAAAGTCTTCGAATAAGACCCCAATTCAAAACTGCCATATGGACGAATCCTACTTGGGGTGGGACTCTCCCCTTTCCCTTTGGTGGGGTGGCCGGCCCCCTTAGGTGGAGTCCACCTGGGACTCCTCCTCCCTATGGCTGGCCGGCCATGGTGGAGTCCCTCCGCCTTCCATGGTGATTTCTTCAGAACTTTTCTAGAACCTTCTAGAACCTTCCATAAATACACCGGATCATTTTCAAACTTAGAAAATGACTTCCTATATATGAATCTTATTCTCCGGACCTCCTCGTGATGTCCTGGATCCCATCCGAGACTCCGAACAAAACTTCGAACTCCATTCCATATTCCATATCTACTTAAAACAACATCAAACCTTAAGTGTGTCACCCTACGGTTCGTGAACTATGCAGACATGGTTGAGACTCTTCTCCGACCAATAACCAATAGCGGGATCTGGAGATCCATAATGGCTCCCACATATTCAGCGATAACTTAGTGATCGATTGAACCATTTACATACGATACCGATTCCCTTTGTCTCGCGATATTTTACTTGTCCGAGGTTTGATCATCGGTATCTCCATACCTTGTTCAACCTCATCTCCGACAAGTACTCTTTACTCGTAACGTGGCATATCATCTCTTGTGACCAAGTCACATGCTTGCAAGCTAATTAGACGACATTCCACCGAGAGGGCCAAATCCCACTCTTGATCCATATGCCTCAACTCATACTTTCCAAATACTTAATCCCACCTTTATAACCACCCATTTACGCAGTGGCGTTTGATGTAATCAAAGTACCCTTCCGGTATAAGTGATTTACATGATCTCATGGTCGAAGTACTAGGTAACTATGTATCGAAAGCTTATAGCAAATTGAACTTAATGACGTGATCTTATTCTACGCTTAATTGGGTGTGTCCATTACATCATTCATCTAATGACATAACCTTGTTATTAATAACATCCAATGTTCATGATCATGAAACTATGATCATCCATTAATCAACAAGCTAGTTATACAAGAGGCTTACTAGGGACTCCGTGTTGTTCACATAACACACATGTATTAATGTTTCGGTCAATACAATTATAGCATGGTATGCAAACATTTATCATAAACACAAAGATATATAATAACCACTTTATTATTGCCTCTTGGGCATATCTCCAATAGTCTCCCACTTGCACTAGAGTCAATAATCTAGATTACATTGTAAGGTACCTAACACCCATGGCATTCTGGTGTTGGTCATGCTTTGCCCTAGGGAGAGCTTTAGTCAACGGATCTGCTACATTCAGATCAGTGTGTACTTTGCAAATCTTTACTTCTCCATCTTCGATGTACTCGCGAATCGAATGAAAACGCAGCTTGATATGCTTCAGCTTCTTGTGTGACCTTGGTTCTTGTGCATTGGCGATGGCACCCATGTTGTCACAATAAATGACTAGTGGGTCCAATGCACTAGGAACCACACCAAGCTCAACAATGAACCTCTTCATCCATACCGCTTCCGATGAAGCCTCCGAAGCCGCTATGTATTCCGATTCAGTTGAAGACTTCGCCATCCACGTTTGGAGCTACACCAGCTTACTGCAGCACCATTCAATATAAACATGTACCCAGACTGAGACTTAGATTCATCATGATCAGTGTTCCAACTTGCATCGGTGTAACTGGTTACAACGAGCTCTTGGTCACCGCCATAACAAAGAAACATATCCTTAGTCATTTTCAAGTACTTCAGGATATTCTTGACCGCTGTCCAGTGTTCCATTCCTGGATCACTTTGATATCTGCTGTCAAACTAACAACATGAGCGATATCCGGTCTAGTACACAGCATAGCATACATGATAGAGCCTACTGCCGAGGCATAGGGGATCTAATTCATCCTTTCTCTTTCTTCTGCCGTAGCTGGACCTTGAGTCTTACTCAAGACCTTACATGGCAACATAGGCAAGAACCCTTTCTTGCTTTCATCCATTCTAAACTTCTTTAGAATCTTGTCCAGGTATGTACTCTGTGAAAGCCCTATTAGGCGTCTTGATCTATCTCTATAAATCTTGATTCCTAAAATGTACGCTGCTTCACCAAGGTCTTTCATTGAAAAACACTTATTCAAATAACCTTTTACACTGCTTAATAGTTCTATATCATTCCCAATCAATAATATGTTATCTACATATAATATCAGGAACGGGTACAGAGCTCCCACTCACTTTCTTGTAAATACAGGCCTCTCCATGACACTGTATAAACCCGAAGTCTTTGATCACCTTATCAAAGCGTCGGTTCCAACTCCGGGATGCTTGCTTCAGTCCATAAATGGAACGCTGAAGTTTGCATACCTTGTCAGCATTTTTAGGATCGACAAAACCTTTGGGTTGTACCATATACAACTCTTCCTCAATGTCACCATTAAGGAACGCCGTTTTGACATCCATCTGCCAAATCTCATAATCGAAAAATGCAGCTATTGCTAACAAAATCCTTACAGACTTTAGCTTCGCTAGGTGAGAAAGTCTCATCGTAGTCAACTCCTTGAATTTGTCGGAAACCCTTTGCGACAAGTCGAGCTTATAGACAGAATATTACCATCAGCATCTGTTTTTCTTTTGAAGATCCATTTATTCTCGACAGCCTTGCGCTATCAGGTAAGTCTACCAAAGTCCATACTTTGTTATCATACATGGATCCCATTTCGGATTTCATGGCTTCATGCCATTTGTTGGAATCTGGGCTTGATGACCCACATCCTTCATCTTAGGAATTAGACGGCGCTGGTGTTCAACAATAGGTTTTGCATCATCTTCCATATTGATAGCATGTTGGCAAATAGAGGGAGAAATCCCCTTCAAGTCATCAAGAGTGTAGCCAATAGCTCCTCGGTGTTTCTTCAATATTTCCAATAACCTTTCTTCCTCAATATCTGAAAGCTTAGAACTAATAATAATAGGATATATTTTCTTATCATCAATATGAGCATAATTAAGATTATCAGGCAATGGTTTTAAATCAAAAACAAGATCTTCCTTTGGTGGTGGTGTTGTACCTAAATCTTCAACCGGCAAGTCATGTTTAAGAATAGGTTGACGAAGGAAAATTTCATCAAGCTCATTTCTTTCTTCCCTAAAGACTTCACTCTCACTATTCTCCAAATGTTGCTGCAAAGGATTATTAGGAGCAAGAGCAATAGACGCACACTGTTCAACTCTAAAATCATTATTAGGCAAATCAGCTTTATAAGGAGTTTTGGCAAATTTAGAGAAATTAAACTCATAAGATTCACCAGCAAATTTAGTCATAATTTTTTCCTTCTTGCAATCTATAACAGCTCCACAAGTATTTAGGAAAGGTCTACCAAAAATAATAGGACAATACTTACTAGCAGCAGAACCAAGTACCAAAAAGTCAGCAGGATATTTAATCTTACCACATAGAACTTCCACATCTCGAACAATACCAATAGGAGAGATAGTTTCTCTATTAGCTAGCCGAATAACCACATCAATATCTTCAAGTTCACAAGAACCAATTTCGTGCATGATCTCCGTATAAAGCTCATAAGGAATGGCACTAATACTTGCACCAATATCACATAAACCATAATAACAATGATCACCAATTCTAACAGATAGCATAGGAACACTGGCTTTCCTAGACTTATTAGGATGCGAAACAATATTAGAAGCATCTTCACAGAAAATAATATGACCATCTTCTACATTTTCAGTCACAAGATCTTTAATTATTGCAACAGCAGGTTCAACCTTTATTTGTTCTTCAGGTTCTATAGGTTTCTTTGCACTTTTATTAACCGAACTAGTTATAACAGAATACTCCTTCATTTTAGCAGGGAAAGGAGTTTTTCAATATAAGCTTCAGGAAGAATATGATCAACAGTTTCAATTATAGCACATTTATTTATAGATGAATCAATTTTATCTTTATATGGTTCATGATACTTATCAAAATTCTTCCTAGGCAATTCAAAGTGAGAGGCAAAAGCTTTATAAAAGTTTGCAACGACTTGAGAATCAAGACCATAAGTAGCACTCATATTACGAAATTTATCAGTATCCATAAAAACTTCAATGCATTTATAATCATAGTTTATACCTGACTCTCTATCTTTGTCGTTCTCCCATCCTTCAGTATTCTCCTGGATCCGATCAAGAAGGTCCCTTTTAAACTCTTCTTTGTTGCGTGTAAATGATCCAGAACAAGAAGTATCCAGCAAAGTCTTATCTTGAAAAGACAATCTTGCATAGAAATTATCAATAATAATATTACCAGGAAGCTCATGAATGGGGCATTTGAGCATTAAAGACTTCAATCTCCCCCAAGCTTGGGCAATACTCTCTCCATCATGAGGCCAGAAATTATATATGTGGTTCCGATCTTTGTGAATTTCACTTGGAGGATAGAATTTGGAATAAAATAAAGGCACAATGTCCTCCCAATCAAGAGAATCCCTATTCTTCAGCAATTTATACCAGTGCGCCGCTTTACCAGACAGCAATATAGAGAGTAGATTCTTCCTAACTTCATCCATAGCAATACCTGCACATTTGAATAACCCACATAATTCATGTAAAAACAGTAAATGATCACCAGGATGGACAGTTCCATCCCCTTCATAGCGGTTATCCACAACACGTTCAATAATTTTCATAGGTATTTTATATGGAACCTCTTTCTCACCTGGCGCCTCATCCACTACCTTTGCAGTAGTAGTAGATTTTCCAAAGAGGAATTCAAGAGAAGACCCTCCATAATGATTTATAGCAGCAGGCAGAAATAAAAACAGCACGTACAGTAAAGGTTTTCCTTACCAATTCCACTTACCAATAGCGCTTCACCCCCAACGGCGCCAGAAAATAGTCTTGATGACCCACAAGTATAGGGGTGTATCGTAGTAGTTTCGATAAATAAGAGTGTCGAACCCAACGAGGAGCAAAAGTGTTGACAAGCAGTTTCGATGAAGGATTCACTGTAAATGCTCACAGACAAGTATTCAGGGGGTTTTATATAGCAGATGAATAAAGTACAAGTAAAATGCGAGAGAAATAATGCGAGTGGCCCAATCCTTTTTAGCACAAAGGACAAGCCGGTTTGTTTACTTATAATGACCAAACGTTCTTGAGGACACACGGGAATTTAGTCTAGTGCTTTCGCTTCATATAGTGATTAATCTTCATTGTTTTGATAAGTGTTGTGTGGGTGAACCTATGCTAATGCACCGCCCTTCCTAGGACTAATACACACTTGTGATTATACCCCTTGCAAGCATCCGCAAATACAAGAAAGTAATTAAGATAAATCTAACCATAGCCTTAAACTCTGAGATCCTGCTATCCCTCCTACATCGATATACCAACGGGGGTTTCTGTCACTCCGGCAACCCCGCAATTAGCAACCGAATACAAGATGCACTCCCCTAGGCCCATAAATGGTGAAGTATCATGTAGTCGACGTTCACACCCCACTAGAAGAATGACACCACAACTTAAATATCATAACATTGAATACTAACCAACATAATTCACTACTAACATTTAGACTTCACCCATGTCCTCAAGAACTAAACGAACTACTCATGAGACATCATATGGAACATGATCAGTGGTGATATGATGATGAATAACAATCTGAACATAAACCTTGGTTCAATGGTTTCACTCAACAGCATCAATAACAAGTAGAAATCACCGGGAGAGTTTCCCCTACCAAACAATCAAGATCCAACCCAAATTGTTACAACGGTGACGTGCAGCGGTGGAGATGGCGGTGATGATGATGGAGATGATGGTGATGATGATGATGATGTCCAGCTCGATGACGATGACGATGGCGTCGATTTCCCCCTCCGGGAGGGAATTTCCCCGGATTTCAGCCTGCCGAGAGCTCTTTTCTCTCTCGGTGTTTTCCGCCCCGCGAGGCGGCCGTGCACTCCGCGACTATCCCCGGAGCTTAGGTTTTCGGGACGAAGATGTACGCGAAGGAGAGGAGGCCAGAGGGGCTGGGGCCCTCCTCACAGCGGCGCGGCCAGGCCTGGCCCGCGCCGGCCTGAGGTGGGCCCACGGCGGCCCTCCTCGGCTCCCCCCTGGCTCCCTTCGTCTTCTGGAAAAATAGGATTTTTCATATAATTTCCGTCAATTGTTGATCTTCCGAAATATTGCATTCTGACGGCGCTTTTTCCAGCAGAATCCTGACTCCGGTGCGCGATCCTCCAATAATCATGAATCATGCAAAATAGATGAAATAACATAAGTATCATCTCCAAATATGAAATATATCAATGAATAACAGCAAATTATGATATAAAATAGTGATGCAAAATGGACGTATCAGGGCTCATCATCGCTTCTTCATACGTCGCAGGGTCTTCATCATTGTTGTCCACAATCATGACATTTAGACAAGGATCATACCAATCAGGAGTGGTACGTTCCCTTGTCGATCTGCGAGGTTCAGTAGCTTCCTCGTTCGAAGTTTCATGATCATTATCATTTGCTTCCTCTCTTATCGGTGCAGGCTGCACAGGAACATCTTCCGGACTGCGCTACTCTGATCTACGAGAGAAGGTTCAGTAACCTCGTCGAGTTCTACTTTCCTTCCAGTCACTTCTTTAGTGAGAAACTCCTTCTCAAGAAAGGATCCGTTCTTAGCAACAAAGATTTTGCCTTCGGATCTGTGATAGAAAGTATACCCAATAGTTTCTTTAGGGTATCCTATGAAGACGCATTTCTCCGCTTTGGGTTCTAGCTTGTCCGGTTGTAACTTTTTTACATAAGCTTCGCAACCCCAAACTTTAGGAACGCAGCTTAGGTTTCTTCCCAAACCACAATTCATACGGTGTCGTTTCAACGGATTTAGATGGTGCCCTATTTAAAGTGAATGCGGCTGTCTCTAAAGCATAACCCCAAAACGATAACGACAAATCAGTAAGAGACATCATAGAACGAACCAAATCTAAGAGAGTTCAGTTACGACGTTCGGACACACCATTGCGTTGTGGTGTTCCCGGCGGTGTCAATTGTAAGTATTCCGCATTTCTGTAAATGCATGCCAAACTCATAACTAAGATATTCCTCCGCGATCAGAACACAGAAACTTAATCTCTTGTTACGTTAATTTTCTACTTCACTTTGGAATTCCTTAAACTTCTCGAAATTTTTGGACTTATGTTTCATGAAATAGATATACCCATATCTACTCAGATCATCCGTGAAGGTTAGAACATAACGGATAACCACCGTGCGATGCTACACTCATTGGTCCACACATCTGTATGTATGATTTCCAATAAGTCTATAGCTCGCTCAATTGTACCAGAGAATGGAGTCCTAGTCATTTTTCCCATTAGACATGCTTCGCATCTATCAAATGACTCAAAGTCAAGTGACTCAAGAAGTCCATCGGAATGGAGTTTCTTCATGCGTTTCACTCCAATATGACCAAGACGACAGTGTCACATATAAGTAGAATTATCATTCAATTTAATTCGCTTAGCATCAATGTTATGAACATGTGTATCACTACTATCGAGATTTAACAAGAATAAACCATTCATCTTAGGCGCATGACCATAAAAGATATTATTCATAAAAATAGAACAACCATTATTCTCTGACTTAAATGAATAACCGTCTTGCATTAAACAAGATCCGGATATAATGTTCATGCTCAACGCAGGCACCAAATAACAATTATTGAGGTTTAAAACTAATCCCGAAGGTAGATGTAGAGGGAGCGTGCCACGGCGATCACATCGACCTTGGATCCATTTCCAACGCGCATCGTCACTTCGTCCCTCGCTGTCTTCGTTTATTCTTTAGTTCCTGCTTCGAGTTACAAATGTGAGCAACCGAACCAATATCAAATACCCAGGCACTAACTACGAGAACCAGTAAGATAGACATCTATAACATGTATATCGGATATACCTTTCTTCTTCTTGACAAGGCCGCTCTTCAGATCAGCCATGTACTTGGGGCAATTCCGCTTCCAGTGCCCCTTCTCCTTGCAGTAATAGCACTCAGTATCAGGTTTAGGGCCAGCCTTAGGCTTCTCAGGAGGCGCAACAACTTTCTTGCCACCCTTCTTGAAGTTGCCCTTTCTTAGGTTTGCCTTGCTTCTTGAAACTGGTGGTCTTGTTGACCATCAACACTTGGTGCTGTTTCTGTATCTCAACCTCAGCAGATTTTAGCATGGAGAAGAGTTCATGTAACTCCTTGTTCATGTTCTGCATGTTGTAGTTCATCACGAAGTTATTGTAACTTGGTGGCAGTGATTGAGGACACGATGAATACCCAGCTGGTTAGGAATCACTATCCCCAAGTCATTGAGCTTCTTCGCATGCCCGGACATGACGAGCATGTGCTCACTAACGGAGCTGCCCTCTTCCATCATACAGCCAAAGAAGTGTTTCGAGGCCTCATAGCTTTCCACGGCCGCATGAGTTTCAAAAATAGTTTTTAGC